>JBBMJM010151817.1:0-10635 GCA_037832705.1 Centriscus cristatus
CACACACACACACACACACACACACACACACACACACACACACACACACACACACACACACACACAGACTCCTACCATCACCACCACCTGCCCTGGCCTTCTCTGCTTCTGCCACAGCCAAGGATGCTCATGCATGGGCACACTGGGCAGCAGCCCAGCCTTTCACATCCACGTCCAGGGCCAAGAGACAGGGGCCAACAGCTGGTGATGTGCAGAAGGAGCCTGGAGGCTTCCACTGTAGATGAATCACCACAGATTAATATTTAACTCCAGACTCCTGCTTCCCTCTAGCATCTCTCCTTCCTCCCCCTTAGTTCGTACGACCATCCTTCTCCCTCTATCACTCCATACCCCAGTCCTGCAGGTAAGTTGGCTTATACTCAACAGACATGTGCTGTAAATCTGTTACAGAGATGCTCTTTTTCTAATATGAAAGCATTTTTCTTAGTTTATGGTACTTTGGAAGGATGGAGGCCAGATGTAGACTGGTTGGGTGCCATAAGTTAATTGTAAACGTGTTGTAAACCAAGTAAATCTGCTGTAAAGTCAGGCATGTTTCATCACAGAATGCCATATCATTTTTGTAGTATTCAAAATCTCCATCGTATGAGGATGCAAAACAACATCTAAAGCTGGGGAAACAAAAAACAACAAAACAGTTAGTATTGTAAAATATACAATACAATAAGCAGCAAACTATGACTGGTGGCCTAGACATGAATTGCACTGGACTGTTTTCCTTGGGTGATGAGAGTCCTTGTTAATTCCCTGCACTAGCACTATTGTGTGATTAAACAACGGAACTGTCTGTTTCCATGGTATTCTTTCTGAATGGGTGTTCTGCAGAGGTGAGAAAAACAGGTTATTTGCAGTTCTCCACTGAAGCAACATAGAAAGCAATGAAGGCTCTGACATAAAGCAGGCACAGATTTTCAGCAGGTAACGCAGGTCATGGCTGGAGTAAAAAGCTTCAGTGTTGGATCTGAAAGACCAGTAGTGTTGACAGCTTGAACCAGGCCTGTAATAGCATTCTCAGACGGGATCCGCTGCCTTGCCTCTTCAGCTCTGATTTTGCGATTAAAGCACCAGAATGCTTCTCTTTCTCCTCTCCTCTCTCGATCATAAATATGTTCCAGCCCCCTCTTGTCCCTCTGTAGCTTACCTTACTGTCTGCTTTTTTATTTATATTTTCATTTGGTTCATTCTTCATTTTTTTTTTTTTTTTGCTTTATGTGAATATATGTTTGTGAAGATATATCAGCCTCCTGTGGTTCCTCCTCATTCAAATGCATGTTCTGTGGGCTTCAACCATTTGAGTGTGCATAAAACCAGCTCTTTATGGCCAGACATAAAAGAGAAAGGAGGGAAAGAGAAAAGAAACATTTTCTTCTTTTTCTCAAAGAAGGGATGCTCTGATCTCTCTTGTAATAGATTAACCTTTGAAGAACCCCGTTTATTTTGGCTTTTGGTTCTTTTTTTGTACTTTGACTTTGGGCACAAAGACAGTTTAGTCCCGAATGAAAAGGGCAATCTACTCTTAGCTGGGTCATGTTGTGGCAGTGAATGCAATATAATTTTTTTTGTCTCTGCTCGTCTTGGTTTTCGCCCCCCTCTTGTCCCATTATGATTGTTTTGAAGGGGAGCAGGCTGGTGCATTGCTGAATATGTAACCAACCAACAGGAATTGTGGGAATTCATGGGAAACGCTGTGGGGACAGGGGTTCTTGCAGGACCACTTCCTGTCTGTCTGATTCAGGGAAACTCAGGGGTGCTTGAGCTCCTCTCCATTTCATCCCTAAAGAGGCCTCAACAGAAAATCTGTGTCTTTGTATGGGACGGGCTGAATACGCTGAAAGGGGCCAGCAAACTTTGGAGTTCCCATTGTCTTTCACATCGACCAGGGTCCAAATATGAATGTGCATATTCATAAGCAAGGCTCCATAGCCCGTACAACCCCTCCCCTTCCCTCTTTATTCATTTTTCTATAATGTCCTTCCACCTCATTTCCAATTCCATATATGGTGTTCAGCAAATGAAAGGTTATCCTGTCACACCCCCATAGGTTTACAGTGGTAGGAAAAGAAGAAATAATCTAATTACATCCATTACCTATGCAAGTCTGTGATTAGTGTTGGATGATTATTCTTTAGACTGAACATGTGTGATAGCACAAGGTGAGTCTCAGTGGGCTTTGAGGTCAGTTATATTATTTTCTCTGAACTCTTTTCTGTAGTTAAATTGGGAGAGATCAAATCCCCACCGTCTGGCATAGGCGGCCCTTACTTTCTTGTCAGCACTTATACATCTGCAACACTCTAAAAGATCCTGATCTCTTAGAAAAAAGAATCAGAGCCAGACATTTTTTGCTCAGTACAAGTTGAGGATGTTATTAATTATCAATAACTCCAATGAATTGAGTTGCAGTTTTATAACTAAGAAATTAAAATAGAATATAACTGTCCAGACAGAATTTGCTGTATGGTACATGTGACAGACCACAGGACATTCTCTACATGAACTTGATCTTTGTGAAAGTGTTGGTGCCCAGGCAGCAGCACATGCTTCCTTCACGTCCTGATTTTGTAACTTAGTCACAAACAGCTGCTGTTCCTTGAATTGGTCTGATGAGTTCAGTGTGAGCCCTCAACCAGTTCAGTGATTTCCTTGTCATCCTTAAAAAAATCCTTATAAATGACTCATCTTTTCCACCCACAATTGTTCTGGTTGAACAATTTTAACGTCATACATACTCCTTGGACAATGTCTTTATTCACCCATTTGCTTCACAGGATATTACACAGACATTATGATGAGCATGTGTAAGTTCATGTACAGTTAGTGCAAACCCTCGTGTAATATCTAGATTGTGCAATTCTTAAGTACATGGGCGACAAAAAAGGTGGTTGTGGAAATCTATGCAGTGTCTCAAATCGCATACTTTCGTGAGTACACGTCTTTGTAGTACACTTTGCACACTATGTACTTACTTGTGATGTGTGCAAATTTCAATAAGGTAGTACTGTCTCAAATCAAACACTGTCATTGCGTACTTATCAGAAATGACCTGAAAAGGAAACTTGCTGCAGCATTCAACACATCAAGCCGCAGACCTCACATCTTAACCCACAATCATACAAAATAAAAACAATTTATCACACACAAGCACCAAAGGTATGGCAGAACATCAATGTCGCAATGCCGGGAAATGGACCACGGTTAACTAGCAAGCTACTGATTCCATCGGTACGCTATATCCCCTGTGGTGCCACTGGTGTCCCTGTTGTCCTCTGCCATCGCGAAAAGTGCGCCATTTGAGTGCAGATGGACGTACATGATTTAAGACACAGAACTGGTCAAACAGGAGTTCCCACCATGGTGGAGTCAGAGGACACCATTGACTCATATATTATGTTTTACAGAGTCCTTTGGTGTCCACCATACTTTTGTCAGCTGCTCCAGTTTTGAATTGTAATCAATGAGTATAATTATATATTATCAATGAGTGTACGTTTTTTTTCTACCTCCTTTTTCGGATTTTCATATGATGACAATGACCTGGATGGTGGAGGCTTGACATTCTTGTATGATGCAGGAAATCTGGATATAATCATTACCAAGACCTGGAGTCAAGGCCATTAGGTCCACTCCCCCTCCAGTGAGTTATGGGTTGTCTGTCTCGGGGGCCCAGTGTCCGAGGCCTGTCATGGTGAAAGATGAAGGGGTCCTTGCACTCTCCAATGAGCCGTCCATGGAGATGCCTGCGACAAATGAACCATGCGGAGAGGCACGCCTTTCATCATTGAGAGCAATGGAAGTAATATGACGAGAGTGAGTGTGTGTTTTTATTTGACCTGGCCCTTAAAATGCTTTCACTCTTTTCTTCAAGGCTTTTCTTTCTTCTTACCTGCTGTTTAAATGTATTCAGACACCTCTGTCTAGTTTAAGAGCAGCAGTATCAGTGATTTATGCAGAAGTTCCTTATTATGTCATCTACTATACTTTAGGACCAGAGCCATAAGAAGGATGCAGGCTGTTAACTGTACCTTCGTGGCCTGACTGTATGCAGAGGGAACACAGGGTGGATAAAATAACAGAAATACCTGGCGTGTAATAGATGCTCACAGATGCACATCCAGGTAGGATGAGTCCTCGCCTGAAGATTAATGTCCCATTGGAGTGAAGAGTGTACCCTTTCCGCAGACAGGAGGTGGTGGATGGGTGTGTAGGGATGACTTCCATGTTGAAGCCCAGAGTTTGCACCAGAGCCAAACGTACTTGCTTACCTTTTAGTTTCCTACACTCAACGATGTGCAAACCATTGTTTATTACTCAGGGTTTAATATGAACCACAGTTGTCAATGTTATCACACCTTCTGCACCTCCCATTTCCCCTCTGTAGCAATAGTGTGTATATAGTACTGCTCCAGGCAGAAAGGTAGGCCAGGATTACTCTTGCTCCCTTGTCCCTAGTGAAGCGTGTGCGCATTTGTGTGTGTCTGCGTCTGTAGTGTGTGTTTATGTGTGTGTGTGTGTGTGCCTCGGAGAGAGTGAGCATACAGGCTGGCCAGCCAGCAGTCAGTAGAGTTGGGCATATGGAACCTCAGTATTGGGCCAGCAGGTATTTTTCAGCATCTGCTCTCTCCTCCTTTGTTTAATATTTCCATGCAACTTAGCATCCCGGTTGCAGAATCCTGTTTGTGCTGGCAGCACAGACCTACAGTATGGTATCAGATGGAATTTCTCTTCTGTCAGATGAAACTCATGTATCCTCAAACATCAACATTTTATTATTAACAGTCGGGGAGCGAAGACCTGCCAATAACCTGCCTACCTTATATGCAAATCCTCTGAAACAATCACGCGTCTGCGTGCATTAGCAAAAGTGTTCTAAATATGTCACATTTTTTGTATATCTCAGTGACAAAGCTGAAAAACAACTTCTGTCTTTCAAGTCTATGTCACCTTTTGCAACACAATAGGCTGCAGGCGACACGTTGGAAAGTTGCATGGGTTTGTCCAGGGCGTGTATTTGGACGACTTGAAGTACCTAGACATCACTGACAGTACACCCCTGCAGGCTGTACATCATGAGAATAGAAAAGTCATTGAACAGATACAGACACAAATTTTAGTTTAATCAAATACAAAGACTAGTGTAAAGAAATCTTTTAAACGTGCATTCATATTTGAGCTTATGTATCTGAGATAAGAGCAGAACTGCTTGACTCTCAGCCGACAATGACACACACACACACACACACACACACACACACACACACACACACACACACACACACACACACACACACTCATATAAAATACGCATAACCTCAAACTTAATTGTTCCCTTAATTAGGTTGCAGAGCAGTGCTTATGGCTGGAGGGAACGTGAGCGTATACAGTAAGTGTGAGTGTGTATCTTCATATGTGTGTACGCATACAGGGACACACACATACACATTAGAATGTGTGTGTACAGGTTTGTATACATGCATTTGTATGACTGCTGTGAATTGCTGCTTGTGCCTGGAGGATGTAGGGCTCTGATCTGTGAGCACCAGTTGTTCCACAGAGAGTGATTCATGCCAAAGCCCAAATTCCCACCATGCTGCCTGTACAGGGGGATTTCCACTTCCTGAAAATTAGATTCCCTTCCGTTAAACATCATTTTGTTCACCTCTTTCCCTTCAAATTGCAAGCTTGTTGTCTTGCCCAGTAACCATCTGTAATATTATGTTCATATTTTCAAACCGTTTTCTGTCCCAGTTTTGTCTGCCTCTGTGTGCAGAAGTAGAATTACCCACATTACCAGATATTTGATAAGTTAAGCTCTCCTTCTAAATGGAAAATTGCCTTTGAATATACAAGTGGATTTATTCTTCCCAGGGAAATAATCCCTTTAATTATAATCATCACGCTACTCTACATTTGTAATTTGCATCAGGATTTGTTCAAATCACAGTTCAAACAAAATAGACCAAATATCCAACTACATCACATCACATCCCCTTTTTTCATGGAAAGTGTTGGGTGGAAATATGATTACAACACCAAAACATTCCTCTGTTCAGTTGAAAGTGTTTAACGCTGGGTAGTGTGGCTGCACAGGTGAAAGTGTTTAGTGTGGGGTAATGCAACCTCTCGTGGCCCCCTGCTTTTGCAGCTGTGCATAATTATCGTCTCTCTCCTCTTCTCCTTGTTGATTGCTTCGCTATGCAGGAGCAGATTAGTCTGGAAAATGACATATACAGTTTAAACTACAGTTGTGGTCAATGTATGTATTATAATAATACATCTGAGACCGTGAATACTCATCATGAACATTTGAATTAGTTCTGCCTCTTTCCTGGTCCATGTGTAGACAGTGTGTTCAGATCTCTGTGAGTAACAGAAGGTGGAAGGATGCTTCCATCATCTTCCATCCCGTAGCTCTCTGCTGGTTAATTAAGCAGAATTTTTCCCAGAACCCAAGCTGCACTGATGGGGGATAAGCTACAGCTTTTGAAGGAGGAAGGCAAGCGTGGCGGTTCCTAATCAGGGGGCCTGCTCGCGGGGGCAGAAAACACCTGTTCTTGCTACAGGTGTACATCCCAGCCACATGGCTGCACTTCTTTGCCCCCCTTCTCAGTCCTGTTTCACTTTCAGATGATTGCTGACTCACATTCCAGCGCTGTTTGTCTCACATTTCCCTTTCCGCACATCATTACAGAGTTCACCATTCTATCTGAAGACAGAGTGAAAACAAAAGAAACTAACTAACTCTATGATACAAAGGACAGCACTTTATATTCTTTCAGTGTCAAATAAAAGTCTATTTGGCTGCTTGTGTTAATATTAGGAATGGAAACGTGTGAGTAATTCACAATTTGCAACCACCTCTCTCATTTGTAACACCTTCACTGAGTGTTAAACAGTAAAAGTTGGCATTGTCAGTATATTGTTGAACTACACATTTGTGCTAGAATAAAAACAGCACTGTAAATATTGTAAGAAAATGTACTGTTAATGGTGAAACGTACATTAAAAGTACATTAATATAAAGAGAGAAATTGGTAAACAATTTCTGCCAAACATCCGAATACGGAAGCGAGCACCTGGTTTGTGTCCACACTTCTCACACTGTACATTGTGTACGTATTTACCATTCTCATCTCTGATCATTATCTTTCTCAGAGAAGGTGTATACTTGCACATCTCCACCCTGTCTTCCATCTTAAATTTCCTTCCTCTCGTCTTTTGTCTTCATTGGAAACAGCCCGCATCTTGCTTTTCACTGAAGGAAGCAGTGCATGGATAATATGGTTATGCCGTTACTGATGCATAAAGCTGCGTGTCTGGTTCTTGTCAAGACCTTGCCACCAAAGTCAATTTGCCCATGCCCTGGCAGAAAATAATATTTCTTTAATCAGATCAACACGGAAATTACGTCGGTGGACTGTATTGATATGAGAGGAAATAATTAAACTCGGGGATCCAGGAATAATTTCACCCTCTGTGCATTACTGTAAACGCCATAAAATACAAACCCACCCTCTCCTCCTGCCTTTGCAGGAAGAGATAAAGCGGAAACCAGGAACGTAGATAGACAGATGAGATTTCATTTACCCAGCCCCTGTTTCCCCTCTAGCCTTTCAGCAGGTCCCTCTCATCCACTCTACCACAACAGCATCACCGCCATCACGCATGATGTCAATCGAACAGCCAGCACACAGGACAACAAATGAAACTTTAGCCCATAAATGGGATGCTACTTTTCTGCCAAAGGCTGCAGAAATCTGATAGAGTTTGCATCTGTGTGTAGTGAATGAATAGACAATCTGACTAAAAAGGTCACATGTGAGATGATTTGACAGGAATTCACAAGTCAGGGGGGGAAAAAAAAAATCACAGCAGCAATGGTTTTATCTTTCATCATAGTGATTGTAGTAAACCGCCAAATGTGCTTCACATTATGAAGTCATTCCTCCAGGAATTCAGACTTCATCTGGACATATGTGACTGGCCAACGGAGAGCCAGTTGCCGATGTTGCATTGCCTCACGCTGCCTCTAATCATAGAAATGAAGGGGTCTGCAGTAAGAAGTTTAGCTTTTTCTTGTTCCTTCTCCCATCATGGGTAATGTTCTACTTTGGAGGAAAGGTTGACCCTACCTGGCTTACCACTGCCCCATCCCGGACCCACCAGGCCTTTCTTGATGACATCAAACCCTCAGAATGCTTTGTCCAAGGTCATTCATTGGCAAGTGTGCATGTCTGAGAACTGCCCATTTTTATTAAAAAGTACATGATTATAGATTATATATTATTGAATAGCTCTTTTCTCAAACAGCTGCTTTTTCATGATGTATTATCCACCTCTCCTCTCATAGCACCTGATCAGTTTGGTTCTGTGTTATGACGACTGCAGGTACACTGATGCTCAGCTTCTCTTGGTAAAACAGTGTACGTGTAAGCAGGGACACAGCAAAACACAATCCTGCTCGATGAGGTTGTCAAATGTCACTTCCCCTGAATGAGCAATTCTCATGCCCAGTAATTATTTAAGGACCATTTGGGTGAATTATGGGTATCAGCATGTTTTGTTTTTTTTTTTTCAAGTGAGATGCTAATTTTAAGGGAATTGGCTGACAATTTATAGAATTAAGAAGCGAGGGGAAAGAAAAAAGACAAATTGGTTGGTGAAAATTGAGAAACAAACCTCAGGGAAACAGCTGAGAGGGAAGCAATTATTCTAATGATGTGGCAAATTCAGATGCTACAAATTAGATTTAGTTTGGTATAGGTGCTCCCCTGCTGCTCTGCACTCTGAGGCTGAGGGTGTGTGTGTCTGTGTGTACACGCGTGCGTGCAGCATGTCTTTGTAACAACAAATGTGTGTGTGTCTTCTGGGTTTACAGCATGTCCTTAGCTGTCCCATAATGCACTGGATTTCCTCAGAATGGCCAATTGCAGATACGTTTAATTTCAATATATAGTCATTCATTTCAATATAGTCATAAGAACACACATTTCTACTTATTTCTGCAAAACAAACCCCTTAAAAAGAAGTTTAAAAAGGAGTGTGGATGAAAACAGTGTGTAGATGGAGCAGAACTTTCTTCTGCTGTATACAGAATTTGTAAGGATCATCTGTCGATCCGTCACGTATTATGACATTTTTAGTGCCACTGGCATCAGAGGCCCAATGTGGATCTATATTCATTTTGATACACCACAGAAGAAGAAGATCATAAGCAGGGGATGGAGGGTTGCAAAGGACATGGATGAAGGCTTGTTTTGGATCTCATCGCTTCCCCTCAGTAAAGCAGCCCAGCGTGAGGAAAAGCTTGTTAAAACTCTAATAGTAGCTATCAAAGGCTATTGATTATCTTTCCCGCCCTGTTTGGGTGATAAAGTGAGCATTAGCCGGAGCCACAGAGAGCTTCTTAAGACTCCACGGGAGCTGCCAGTCCCCTGGGCTGTCTGCTGTGCACACACAGACACACACACACACACACCCTCCACACACACACATTCTCTCTCTTTTCGCACGCATACACACCTTATTCCAAGCTAACACGCAGCTATCCTTTCACCCTCCTGCCACCAGATAATCCATTTTACAGCTGGGGATCAAACACTGAGCCCTCTGGCTGTGTGCTACAGTGACTACTGTATCACACACACTCATATAAAATCAAGCTTTAACATAGTGTTGGCTTCTCATAAAACCTTGTCAGGGAGGTTACTTGCCCTTTGCGGTTCATTTTCTAGTTTATGTTACTTTCACCATAATGTTTTAGCTGTGTCGTCCCTGTTGAACAGTTGATGGACATCGCACAAAGAGAGTAAGACCCAGACTTCCTCATACCAAGCGTATGATGCATGACCATTGAACTTCCACTCTTATTGCTCTTTGTGCATTTCTCCTCTGATTGTTTCAGAATAGCAACAGAAAAGCGGTTAGATATGGCAGAGGAACAGGAGAAAGGGTTATATCAGGCAAGATGGCATTGTAACAACCAAATTAATGGATGTCTGTTAAAATATTCATGCGATTAACCCCCAGACTGAGTGGCCTACATGGAAAACTCAGAAATTCCAAAATGGTGTGTTTGTGTTGTTTTCACTTGGTTGCATCCAATTTGCAGACGTGGAGATGTCAGGCTGCTGTGAACACAGTTCCTGGGCTTTGCCTCTGAAGGACGTTTTAAAATGTCTTTACTCTAGCGTATATTACCTGCATATATTACAGCAACACTTCAGTTATGGCTGATGTGGCTCTGATTCTTGGGCTTCCACAAAAAAACTTGTGAGTTTTTACAGTAAGGTCTTAATACTGGTTTCCAGCTGTCGTGCGTGCATTTTTCATTAAGGATATATTAATTTCATGTTGCTGCAACATTTAGCTGGTGACATTAAGTTGGATTTCTCACTTCATGTATTGACAAGTTCCAGTGCACCTATGGCAGCACATGTCCACCAGCTACAAGGTTACACTATTGACAGCATTGAAGGTAAAACCTACCTGTTCAAATTGAAAGTGCAGGTTCATGCTGCAGTGAGGATCTTCTTCTTCTTTCTTCTTCTTCTTCTTTCGGCTTTCCCTCTTCAGGGGTCGCCACAGCGAATCGTCGATCTCCATCTTTCCCTATTC
>JBBMJM010151828.1:0-10633 GCA_037832705.1 Centriscus cristatus
TACTGATGTGAACTGGCTTTTGAACACGATCAAACTGCAGATCTTATCAAAGATATTTATTTAAACAGAAATAGATAATACAAATGAACCAAAAAAAAAAAGAAAAATCACATAAATCATTTCATAAGTCATTAACAGCAAAAGAGAATCTCTCAAAGGAAATTCCTTCGCCTCCGGACCGGCAGACGGTAATTTGATGACATGTTTAGACAGTTTAGACACAGGGAGCTTCCAAAAGTGCTTTCTGTGGATTAATACTGTACAGTGCAAAGCTGAGTAAACAATACATCACATCTGATCATTCATTTGATATCAAAGAACTTTTACCGATACAGTACATTTATCATGGACTTCGCTCAGAGCCTGGACAGAGTTTTAATGATCTCCCCTTGGATTTCCCCCCAACCGCCCACTCAAATCCGTGGGTGACTCACCCGCTCTTCTCACAGTTCAACTGCCCTCTGCTCTCCTTCACTGTGTCTCTCTGGCCCTCCACTGTCTTGGCATCTCCTCGGAAATTGCTAACCACAGCTCGAAGGGTTTTGAACCTGTCCGGCCGGGCGGTCTGGGCCGCCTGAAGACTGACATCTGAACCCTGAGAAGCGCTGAGGGAGCTGAGGGAGCGTCCTGCCGCCAGGCCGCGTTCCTTCCTGGCAGGGCGCCGAGGTGTGGTCATGGTGCTGAAACCCTCCGGGTGCTCCATGTCTCTGATGACCTCACACAGGTAGCGGGCCAAGTCCTGGCTGGAGAAGGACAGGGTTTTCTGGGAGCGGCGGAATGTCAGTGGAGACGGAAGGGATTCCGTTTCGGAGGGAGGGATGGCCAGACGCAGGGCGATGGCAGAACTGCCATTCCCGTTGGACAAGCCCTTCCTGTTGTCGCCCTGGGGAATCTTACTCTGCGGGAAGGAGGGGACACTTTGGGGGTAGCTGTAGCGAAGCGACTGGGCTGGGCTGGGTTGGAGAGAACGCTGCAGCTCCACCATGTTAAAGGCATTCTGGGGGGAGAGCAGGAGACGTCTCTTAACAGAGCAGAGACAACAGCAATCTGTGCTCAGGACATTGTAGTACGGCTAATGTCTGTCGGTAGCAAATGAGCCGGCTCCTTGCATCAAATGGAGATGTAGCTTGTAGGAAGAGATGTTGGCGTCAACGGCGCCATTGATTAGCCAAATAATTAATTATCTGAGTGGATGGGGAGTGAGAGTGTGTGTGAGTGCACACGCTTGTCGCTTTTACCAATACTATTAAGATAGAGACATTAACCGCTCTTGGTGCCTACTTGCTTAATTTCAGCTAATTGACTTACATGTTGAATCTCCAGGGAGTTGAGCTCCATTTACTTTCTCTGCCTGTCCACAAATCTCAGCGTGTCCCGCAGAACAGTTCATTGGTATTTTCACATACGGGGGCAGGGTGAGATATCAGTCACCAGGATGACCGAGTGGTTAAGGTGTTGGACTTAAGATCCAATGGACGATAGTCCTCGTGGGTTCGAACCCCACTCCTGGTAACATGTTGCCTGAGTCGCAGGCCAAACCTTCATCCCTACAAAAATCTGTATGCAGGGAAATGATCCCGATAACCTGCTACCCTCTCAGAATGTGCCGTTTTTCATTTGAGGAGAACATCATTTCTTCCCTCTAGCAAAGGTAACATGCTCGTCTTAGAAGCTTTCCTTCCTTGGCAGAGACCTTGTGCATGCGTCCTTGAGCAGGACGCTGAACGGCTAATTGCTTCTGGCAGCTTTGGCTAGCGGTGCATGAATGTATGGGTGAATAAGAAGCTTCACCATAAAACACTATGGATAAATCTGTGATAGGATGCACCCCATTGCCTTGTCAGACACCTTTTCCCACCATCTGTGCTCTGTCTGGCGAACAGAGAGTGGTCAAACAGCGACTTCTGTCTCATATGTGCTCTTCTAACTTCCTGTTGTCCACAGGTGGACTTCTATTCCTCCAAACAACATCATGAGCTGAAAACTATCCATTATAGTGTGTAGAGAGCCGACGACTGAAGCTAAAAGCCTGTAAAAATACTTCTGACCATACATAAGAGCAAACCATTAGCTTGAACCTCTTTGCTAACCGGCCACTTGATTACTGCTACGTTAGCAAAAACGCACTGCCTGCTAGCGCATCCTCATTTTGCTGTTCGCAAATAGAAAACTTGGAGAAAACAAGTGGCAATCTTTCAGTCTTTTACTTTCTCACCTAGAATTTGTCACTGACAAACATGCCACATGTGGTGGGTGGCGCTTTGTACAATTTTGGGACCGTATACAGCATCCTTAGTTGGTTAACATGTCTACCTTACTGTTGTTTACTGAGAGCAAACACAGAGAAAGCTTTGTGTGCCTCTTGTTTCTGCTGTTATATCGGTACCAGTGAGTCAGTGCTATGACACACGCCCTTTCAGGGCTCCCATGCAGTGTTCTTCAGTTCATGCAGCTGTTTGTCCAAGAGACTAAAACTACACTGAGCTGTCTGTGAAGGTCCTCAGTCATCCGGTTCACAGTATCTTGCTGGGTTAATTCGGTGGGAACTGGACTTTCAGAATTAACCCAGCAAGATGGAAAGATCTGTTTGCCAGCTGACCGCATGCTGCTGCATTAGTGCTTTTCTTTCCAGGGTCTCACCGAATCCTGGTCTCCAGGGAGCTGAGCTCCTTTTACTTCCTCCGCAAATCCCAGCAGGGGAATCTACACACCATCTATTTAATTGCTGTTTGCACGTGTGTGGGTGAGCGGAGATGTGAATATCTGACTGATTCTGACTCATGTGGCAAGCTGACTGCCACCAAGATGACCGAGTGGTTATGGTGTTGGACTTAAGATCCAACAGACGATAGCCCTCGTGGGTCTAACCCACTCTTGGTGGTACATTTACAGATTAACCTCAAGGTTGGACTGTACTGTAATAGCGAGCTTCATCTTCCCTGCGTGGAGATGTATTAAGGAGAATAATTACTAAAGTGTGTGTGAAGGTGTCAACTCCTGTTCTTTCACTAAGAGCGAAGCATTAGCTTGACCTGTACAACCGGTGCTACGTCAGCAGTATGGGCTAAAGAAAGATGCACGGCAGGCTAGCACTTCCTCATTACTGCTGTTGGCAGATATCACACGTGAAGAAAACAAGTAGCAATCTGATCATTTTTTCCCCACCTATGATTAGTGACAGTTAGGCGGAGACTTGTACAATTTTGCAATTTTCCATTGCCGCATTCTTGGTCCACATTACTGTTGTTTCCTGACAGCAAACTTGGAGAAAGCTTCGTCTGATTGATGTTTCTGATTTTAATTCAGTTTTCCGAGAGCAGACAAGTTTGTCTGACTGTCGTTGCTGCAGTTCAACCATTCTCATCTCGGTATAACGTATCAGTGCTACGACACATTAGGTAGGCGGGGCCTTCTCAGGACTCCTATGCAGTGTTCTTCGTTAGACTGGACACCAAATGCAACACTGAACCACTACAACAGTTCAGGCAGTTCTCGGTCCAGGAGACTAAAACTACTTTTGAGACTCATGTAGACGTGCATGTTCTACACAGGATGTAGAAATCGTGGAGCTGCCGGTTGACCGCTTGCAGCTGCGTTGGTGCGTCGGTTTCCAGGGTCTCACCTGGTCCTGCTCTCCTCCACCTTCCTCGTCGTAGTTGAGCACGTTCTCCCGGATGTCCTCCCACTCGCCGTGGTGCGCGGACACGTGGTAAACGCCCTCTTTGAGACCCTTGTGTCTCCTCCAGCAGGAGTACAGAAACAGGCCCAGCATCAACACTGAGGGGTGCCAGAGAGCAGGTTAACACAGCAGGCGCCGCCTCGCAACCATTCAAATCAGATTTGGGGCAGAAAAACACATCTTGGGGTGTAAATGGAATGTAAAACATGAGCGGAAGGTGATGTAGATGCCTGTGAAGACTTTTCCTGCAACGTTGAATAAAAGTAATTTTCATAAATTGCAGTATAATATCCAACATCCCTCTGAATAAATAGGTTATGCATACAAATATGATTTGACTTTTGTGCATCACATGGTGCGTCCTGTATTTCTACTGAATGTACAGGTAGGACACACTAATGGAACCCGGGAACTGAGGTGCCACGTTTCCACCTATTCGCTTTGATGTTGCCCGTTTCCTGTCTTATCAAACTCGGCAGCTCCTTGGAAACCTATTAACTGAATTTCTACTCCTCCCAGCTTAAAGTCAAAGCCCCGGTGGCTCGGCGGAACACAGAGAAATGCTGCCACAGCTGAGCACAAAGGTCCTAAAGCATACACATCAATCACAACTATTATGTGCTGAATTATACAACATGCTGCACTGACCTTTAAAGTCAATTAATCTCAACCAATATTTTTCTCTGCCGCTCCCTTCCACATTCTTCTAGTTCACACTCTGAGGCTTCTTTCTTTTTCAGTCTCTTTAATTCTGTTTTTTCTCTCGACACTGGCGCGCCCTCCCTCAGCCTCCTCTTCATTACTGGTTAAGTTGTGCCTGTTTTTCAGCCCCTCCCGCGCCCGGCGCTTTTTATGTCTTGCACTGGAATCCATTTCCACTGGAGTAGTTTTTATGGCTAAGTATCACTTTAATTGGGGCTCTTCAGTGGGGTAATCACATGAAACGAGAACTGACTAGACTCTTTGTGGCAGCAGGCACCCTTAAAGATAAACAAAAGAAAATGTTTACTCAATTACAAACCTTTACTCCTTCTGCCTTTAGCGTCAAATGCTACACTGGACTTTCCCTGACACTTTCTTAGTCTTTCTCAGTACAGGGCGGCGTTTGAGGTTAAAAAGTCCAGACCAAATATTACTGACATACCTGAACGGTTTCAGCAAGTGTGCATGTTCCTGTTGCACCTCTGCTCCTGTCATGCAAGGGATTCTACCTGTTCAATCACAGGCGATGGTTGCAGACCGTCTGAAACGTTCTGGCCAATCAGAACGTTTCATCAGTGGCTGTGTGAGGTATACAACCGTCATGGATGATTTTTGTACGTAGGACAAGGAACGCCCACTAAAAAAAGAGCACCTGTTGCAGACAAATTTGATGGCGGTAACTCCTTCATTTATGTACAATCATGACTGTATTTTTCTTCTCGTGCTGAAGCTGCTAATATGGCTAAAGCTACATCAGGAATAGCAACACGAGTTTAGCGCTTTATTGCTCGTTTCAAGTCGTTGTGCCTGGAATCTTTGGTCTGAACTGGCGTTAAACTGCAGGCCTCACCTACAGTCAACTCTCCCACTTGATATTAAATGCATCTGTATCCAAGGGAATAGGCAGAGAGCAGAGGCACTGAAGTAGTACAAGTACCCACAGGTCGGCGGCGTGCACCTTCACCTGCAGTGGAGTGGTTTGCGCTGTAGCGTTCCAACTCCATCGGTTTCACTCGACAACAAACATCACAGTCATTCATAAATGTGTAATGCGGCAGCCTCTTCGCCTACTAACCAAACCGAACAAGTTCACGCATTATGAATGAGGTCTGAGGAAAAAACCCACAAGAGCTTCGGTAAACCACTTAACCCTCTCCGGTCTGGGGTTAATGACAAGAAATGAAGAGTACAGGACGGTTGGTGCGTGGGAGAAACATGCATGAAGACGAGACAGGTGAGATGTGGCGGACAGTTGGAAAATTTATTATCGGGGGTGGGAGGTGGGGCAGCAAACACAGAAAAACACAGGCACTTCACAAGCATGATCACAACCTGTTCGGACTCACTTCACATCCGGTGCAAAACTAGTCGAGCCAGCTCAAGCGTGCACATTAAGGGATGATCGTTTCAACTTTTTAATGCACGTCGAGGAGGAGTAGGAGTCCCCCTTTAATTTAAGCTAAGTGTGCAAGAGTGTGAGTGTGTATCGGTGCTAGTGGTGCCTGTGGTGATGAGGGTGGTCATTAAGCAGGTACACGGTATGACCAGCTGTTCATTACACCCCGACCTGACCTGGATTCATTTCATTCCAACATCCACCAGGGGGGCCGCTCATCGGTAGGTAAACCTGAGCCTTCTGCTTTAAGTACAGAATTTTTGAGGAACGCACCAGTGGCTGCCGATAAAAAAACAACAAAAAAACACCCTTCTCACCATCAATGAAAAAAAAAAAAAACGCAATTTGAATCCACGATCAAATATTAAAGGCCACTTTACACTCTTCACTCTCAAGTCCGAGAATAACTGATGTCCCAATACTGGGCACGTGTCCCCCAGGGGGGGCGAAAGTTGAGTCATTTGTCGAGGCAGGGACAGCGTATTGAATCGTCGAAGCATTTTATAACCCCGACAGAAACACTCATAAACAGCTTTGTGGCTCTTTAGAGGGATGTGCGTGCAACGCATGCAACCCCTCACCCATACTCGCCCTCCTATGAGGTCCTGGTCCTCAGCTCAAGAACTTCACCATGAAGTCAAGTGTAGAACTATCAGCTCCCCCAGCCGGTAGCAGATGTGGCTGGTTGGGTAATCGAGATCCTTACAGGAGATTATGACACCGTGAATGGATCTGAGGTCATAAGTCAACAAATCAATGACCTGGTTGAATGTCCTGAATGTCCTACAGCTCAGTTTTATAAGACGTCTGAGTGGAAAAAAAGGTGAATCGGCAGCTTTTCCTCAACATGACACAGGGAACTTATACGTTTGTCACATGATCAAATCTGTGCACAAATATTTAACTTAAAATATTTAACCTAAAATATGTTTCCTGTTACTTCATATAAAATCTATAGACATTTTGTTCATATTACCTTTTTGGTTTTTTTTTTACTGTTTTTTTCCCCGTGAACATTCATTTCACTTGTGCTGCCAGTAAGGTTTCATTACACAGGAACTTTTACTGCAGTGCTTGCGAAACGATCTCAAATCCACTTTGGAGCACACGTGCCAGAGCACTTTATCAATTTGAATGTGTAACGTAAACTAAGAGAGGTGTTGAATATTGGAATGGTTGTGATCTGTAAATTGGCAAAAAAAAAACCCAAGAAAAAAGCAGTTTTTACAGTGCAGACACACTTGCACGCACAATCACCTTTTTTTTTTCATCCTCACCTCCAGCTCACGGTGAGAAGTGTGTGTCACAAAGATGAAACTCAAACCCAGATCTGGGTGAAGAGCGTCATATGGGTGCGTTCATGTTGACACGGGCAGAGGAAAGTGTACAGTGGAATGTGGAAGGAGAGTCGCCGGGGGAGCGAAAGCAGTGGATGGTGGGATATAAAACAAGTTGGACAGATAAAAAGTAAGGCTGAGTGTGAAATTGACTTCTGAAGTCACAGCGTAACATTGGAACAGACAGGGGACACGGAGGAGATGAGAAATATAGAAAAACACATTAAAAAAAAAAGCTGCCCGACTCTCCGGGGACGTTGACTGCTTCCCTGTGAATCACAAATTGAGACATACAGTACAACGTTTCCCATCCCTGCTTCTCCTCCTCTTCCGATGTTTGTCTCACGCTCGCGCCGAGCTCCCGTGTGAGAAATCACAACTCGGCGGATCAATAGCGCGGCATGATGTGTGTGTCGATGGATTTCAGGAGCAAAACGTTGGACGGGAGGAAACGAAACAGGGTGATGTCACAGCGGAGGAAAGAAGTGGTGGAAGAAAATGAAGATGAGAACAGAGAGAGAAGGAAAATACATGATTTGAAAAAAAAATTATAATAATCAAAAGGTAACCTCATGAACTCACCATCTCTGACTGCCTGCAGGCAACAGCAGGCCTACCAGGATTAGGACAGACCCCCCCCAGCCCCCCAGTCCCTTCAGAAATAGCTGGTTGATGTGGCCTCAGTCATAAAGATGAAAAGATTCAGATTCATGTGGACTAATTGAACCAGAAGACTGAGACGGACTCTGAACGGGGCCTGAACGTTCTCTCATAGCATCAGCTGGAACAAATAGTCAACCTCTGTAAATTAAATTAAATTTATTATTATTTTATGTATTATTCTTAATTATTACAACGGTTTATTATTTTATTTGATTATTATTTTTTGTGATTGTCTATTTATATACATATATTTATATATTTTATAATATACATGATGAATTATTATTAGATAATTCTGTGTCCATAACATATAGAATTCTTTTTCTCGTAAATGTCTGAGCCGGTTGTTATTGTTGTTGTTAATTTCCCTGTTTCTGTTTGTATTATTGAAACAAGCACACACACACACACACAGGTAACACGATGAGAAGCGATGGCGATGGCGGGTCACCACAGGTAGAAGAGGACGTAGTCGACATAGCTACCTAGGAAGGCCATGACACAGATGCTGATGGCGAACATGGAGCTGAGGCTGAGGCTGTTGCCGTCCTCGTTGTGGAACAGGGCGAGCGTCACCTCGCAGTGTCGCCCTCGGTAGCCCTCGCTGCAGTGGCACGAGTAGCGCGACGGCGACTGGGCCACGCAGGTGCCGTGGCGGCACGGCCGGCTGGCGCACAACGTGTAGACACACACTCTGCCCGAGGAGCTCTCCTTGGTCATGTGGCCCGGAGGGCACCTGGGTTGGAGAGGAGGAACGGCTGTCAGACGACACGAGCAGTGGATTCTACGCGGCCGTGAAACGTGAGCAGACACTTTCCATCCCTCACGAGTCAGCGTACGGCGCTCAGGCACTCGACTCAAAGGAAGGATCCTGGAACACTACACTCCGACTGAAGCAGCAAGAAAAAGAACCGAAACATTGGCTTTACAGCAGAAATCCGCCGGTATATCAATATAAAATATCCCCTGAGTTTCATTGAGCCGCGGCTCCCGTCAGTGCTTTGTATCCTGGTGCTGAGCTGCAGCTACAGATGGTGGATATCAGGGGAAAGTCACGCCGGCTCTGGAATCCTCGAATCAGTTCAGCGGGTTTAAAAGAGCAGCTGAGACGCTGACAGACTCTGACTATCAGCGCGCCGTATTCTCTCAGGTTGACATCGCATTAGACACACGGTGGGAACGGGACAGAGTTCAGCTGAGCTGCCAGCTGGCAAGCGCTCCGGTTTGAAGTGTGCTGTTGAGTGGGATCAGAGCGAACACACACCGAATGTCGGTGACTGTTTTTTTTTTTTTTTGTAAATATGTAAAACACCAAATACAGTTTTGTAAACTGGGAATAATTCCTGAATTCATGATCAATTAATAGTTTGGTATAGTGCTCTGCAATGGCTTATTTAATGGGATAAATGCTAATACATATTCATTCATGTTATACTTTCTAAAAAAAAAAAAACCTGACACAAGGAATTTGTCCGCGTATACAGGTGCGTTTTACCAGGAAGACAACGTTATGTAAGAACAATCAATGCAGCTTTGAATTATTAAAACATCTAGGTTATTTCTGTGCGGACATGTGACGGAATGATAAAACACGGCGCGGCGAACCCGAGTCATCTGCAGGAAAACGGACGGGACCCGTCTCACGCCGTCAACTCTGCAAAAGTTGTAAATAAGGACGAGATGCTGCGCCGGCAGTTCCCACGGGGCGAGTGATCAAAGAATTCCGTCTTTCCGCTGAACTAAGGACCTACAGTTGCTGAGAAGACAAAGCAGGAAGGAAGCTCAGCGGCCGGGCAGAAGAGAGTTTGCACGAAATGGCAGCATAAATGTTTTTTGAGAAATCTCTGAACCCCCCCACCATATATATCCATCTTTTTTAATTCTTAACTTTAAGAAATAGTTGCAATGCATCATGCTGCTAAGACTGACTGTCATATTTTTATGTTTACTGTCTACTTCCTGTCACCGCAGGAGAGTGAGAAAGATTCCTTGAATTGACAATACGGAACACGAAGACTCTGCAAGCAAAACAGACTCATCAGTCATGTGCCAAGCGCCCCCTATGGGCGGACAGATGTAGTTCAGCCACAAGTGATTCGCTGTTGTGCTGAAATCCCAAAATATGTTGAAAACATATTGTTTTAATTGGAGTGGAAATGAAAGTGACATCTCCACTATTGGTCAAGAAAGAAAAAACAAACAAAGACAGACAATAGAATATGCGTATCGGTTACATACAAAAGACTCTATCAACCCTTTGACTCCATGAACTGCTCCTCCCAGCAGGGACTCTTACTTTGTTTGTCTCTGGCTGCCTCACACATTCGTGGAAAAGCTCTTAACCAAACGTCGTATTCAGCTGATGAATTCTATCAAATAACATTGAACCCGAATCCGTCCACGTCTGCAGCGGCAGTTGTTTTTACTCAAACATATCATTCATGTGAAGCGATGGCAGTCACGCTGACTGTAAGCACAAACTGCGGCGGGAGGCCCATTAAAATCCTGCTGCGCTTCATTTTTACTCCACCTGCACTCGTGGTGTCTCCAGAGGTCGGCGCAGACGAAGGGAGGGGCGCACTGATGCTTCCTGCAGGCTTGTGAGGTGCAGCCTGCAGACACACCCTGGGAGGAGACCACCTGCAGCTCCTCTGATGGCACCTCCCCATCCAACGCAACGGAGCGGCCGTCGAACCACAGATCCCGCATGCAGCCTGGAGAGAGGGGAGGGGGGGGGGGAGAGAGAGAGCGAGAGAGAGAGAGAGACAGAGAGAGAGAAAGAGAGAGAGACAGAGAGAGAGAGACAGAGAGAGAGAGAGAGAGAGAGAGAGACAGAGAGAGAGAGAGAGAGAGAGA
>JBBMJM010151849.1:0-10632 GCA_037832705.1 Centriscus cristatus
GGAGCTGAAAACAAGGGGGGATGGAACATGACGGCAAGTTAGAACATTGAGTACGACCGGCTACGACCGGCTACGACCGACTAAGACGGACTACGACCGACTACGACCGGCTACGACCGGCTACGACCGGCTACGACCGACTAAGACGGACTACGACGGACTACGACCGGCTACGACCGACTAAGACGGACTACGACCGACTACGACCGGCTACGACCGGCTACGACCGGCTACGACCGGCTACGACCGGCTACGACCGACTAAGACGGACTACGACGGACTACGACGGACTACGACCGACTAAGACCGACTAAGACGGACTACGACCGACTAAGACGGACTACGACCGACTACGACCGACTACGACCGACTACGACGGGCTATGACCGGCTACGACCGACTAAGACGGACTACGACGGACTACGACGGACTACGACCGACTAAGACGGACTACGACCGACTAAGACGGACTACGACGGACTACGACGGACTACGACCGACTACGACCGACTAAGACGGACTACGACCGGCTACGACCGGCTACGACCGGCTACGACCGGCTACGACCGACTAAGACGGACTACGACGGACTACGACGGACTACGACCGACTAAGACGGACTACGACCGACTAAGACGGACTACGACGGACTACGACGGACTACGACCGACTAAGACGGACTACGACCGACTACGACCGACTAAGACGGACTACGACCGACTACGACGGACTACGACCGGCTACGACCGGCTACGACCGGCTACGACCGACTAAGACGGACTACGACCGACTACGACGGGCTACGACCGACTAAGACAGACTACGACCGACTACGACGGACTAAGACGGACTACGACCGACTACGACCGACTACGACCGGCTACGACCGGCTACGACCGACTACGACCGACTAAGACCGACTAAGACGGACTACGACGGACTACGACCGACTACGACCGACTACGACCGACTAAGACGGACTACGACCGACTACGACCGACTAAGACGGACTACGACCGACTACGACCGACTAAGACGGACTACGACCGACTAAGACGGACTACGACCGACTAAGACGGACTACGACCGACTACGACCGACTACGACCGACTACGACCGACTACGACCGACAGGGGTCGTCCTAACGGGGTTAGGGCAATAAGTGTTTGACGACGTGGAACATGTGAAGAGGGAGAAAACATCCAACAGCCAAGTTGCTGTCATTACGGTAATGAGTCCACCAACACAACAAAAGGGATTACCGTAATGACAGCAACATGGAGGTTTTGTCTTTCTAGCTCCTTCTTTACACCAGGTAGAGGGAATGACCCAGGATCACGGCGCTCCACAGGTTAGCACCAGTGATTTCTTCTCGAAATGGATCGATTAGGTAAGATTAGGTAAGATGGAAACTAAATGACCCCGTGATCGGTGGGCACCTAACACCTGACCCCAAAATAACAAAAGAACATCGAGTAAGAGACTGAGGACTGAGGAGGACCAGCACGCACACACATCCATCACCAGTGAACTGAAGACACACGTCTTCATCAACAGATGATTCCTGGATCAATACAGTCACACACACACACACACACACACACACACACACACTCCTGTTTGGGCTGTGGGACATTGTGTATTATACAGAGTCAGTGTGTGATGACAGCAGAGTGGTTGACTTTGGCACGCACACATACACATATACACACACACACACATGCATGCGCGCGCACACACGCACCCCCTTACCGACGTAGTAGGGCGTGTAGCAGGGCGTGGCTAACGAGTTGTGTGACGTGGTTTCCTTGGCGAAGCCGAAGTCTGTGAGTTTGAGCAGAGCGCTGGGCCTCCTCGTGGAGTACAGAAGATTCTCAGGCTGGAGGAAGAACAAGGGAGACGACGGTCAGCGTCGGTCCAAAGGCCACAGACCCCCACACGACACCACACACACCTTGACGTCTCTGTGGGCGATGTTGACCGCGTGCAGGAACTGGATGGCCTCGCCGATGCTCTTCATGATGTCAGACGCCTCTATAAAAAACCCCAAACATTCAGGACTTGTCTCTTCCAGCCGGGGTCAGTTGGGTCAGACCCTAAGTACTGTGGTACCTCTCTCTGTGAAGGCCTGGTCTCCTCTGTCCTGGATTCGACTGAAGAGCTCACCACCATCCATGCTGCAGACAAACATCACCAACGCTCAGAACCCTTGGGAAGACGTGGAGCGGCCTTCTGCCTCGACCACTTGAAGGCATCATTTCTCTCCAAATGGAACTAAGCGTTAGGGCTGGGTGATATATGGACATTTGTAACATATTGTACATAAGGAGATATGGAATTTGACCATGTTCCAAATGTATTCATGAACCAGGTGAAGAAACCTGGGTGTGGTCCACATTCGATCCCACTGTTCACTGTCTCTAACTTTATGGCCATTCATATGGCCAGCCTACATGTATCGAGATCAGACTTTGGGTCCATGTTGCTCTGCAGCCAACACGTGGTTGGACTGGACGTCTGTGTTTGAAGAAGAAGAGGTGATTCAAGGCAGACACACGTGGGTTCAATGGGTTGATGCTGCAACAGTCAGAGGAGTTCACCTTCCCAAACAGGTGTGTGCTGAGGCAGCGGAGACAAGAACCCCGGTGAGACGCCTCCAGTCATATGCAAAGACACTAAGTGTTGATTCAGTGAAGTGAGGGAAAATGAAACTCAGCTAAAGTTAGTTTCACTGAACCATTTTGCTCAGCATGAGGCCAGTTTCACGTCCAGTTTGGTGTGTGTGTGTGTGTGTGTGTGTGTGTGTGTGTGTGTGTGTGTGTGTGTGTGAAAAGCACCGCCTGATTCATCCAGCCGGGGGGGGGCGGCCCTGTTAAACCGCAGCACAATTCAGTGTTTTCAAAATCAACAATTTGTCGGATTACTGAGAAACGCAACAGAAGCTGACCCATCACATTTGGGTAACGATAAGAACAATGTGAGAACACACCCTCCACCCACCCACCACCCACCCTCCACCCACCCTGACGGTGAATGAATTCTCAGCAGACGTCACACCGGTGGGAACAACTACAGAGGCTGAATTCTCCTCAGGTCCACAGCGGACCCCTGTGTCATGTTCATCCTCTGGAGCACCGAGAGCCGGAGGAGGGCCCATACGGTCGGGGGGGAGTGGGCCGACCCACTATGAACACCCTGTTTCCTACTGTGTGATATTCTAGGAAGAGTTTTAGTTTCGTGAGAAAACACTTCTTTATTGGCTTTTTGTGTCGATTTCAATTCGCTGAGGAAGTTAGTCATCACCACGGCGTGTGTAGGCCGTCCTCTGCTCTGCACTGCTAACCACAGACCACACGTGCACGTGTGACGGCTCGAAGCGATGTGGGTAGGGTGGATGTACGTTCCTCAGCGTGGAACTCCAAAAGGGGAGACCGTTTAGAAGAAATGGGTCACTTTCTTCTGAAGTACACGCTGCCTTTCCCACGTTCCTGACGCATGTTGGTGTGGTAGCAGGCGCACACTGACATTCACTTCAACGCTCCGGGAATCAAACCGGTGATCTTCTAGGTCAGGGGTCCTAGAGGGCCCCCTATCCTGCCCCTTGCTCCTACCTCACCTGAATCAGTCTGTGAGGTTCTGCAGAGACTTCTACTATGTAGGGTACGACCTCGGGTCCTGTCACCTCAACACAAGCATAAATCCAGCTTTAAGACCTACCTGACTATAGAGGGACAGTAAGTTCTCCTACGTTCTGTTCACACATGAACCAGCAGACTGGTACGTCTCGTGTGTGTGTGTGTGTGTGTGTGTGTGTGTGTGTGTGTGTTGTCGCCGGGCCTGTGGACTCACCACTCCATGACAATCAGTAGACACTTGGTGCCTTGATAGAGGTTCTCATAGACATCAATGATGCGCACAATGTTGGCGCATGGTGACGCCCTCCAGTGGAGCTCCACTTCTCTGCGTGCTTTGGCACAGTCCTGCAGCATCTTGACAGAGGGACACAAACACACAACTCATGTTTCACATGCTTCATCTTCAGAGAGCTGGACCACAGCTCAGTGCAGCACAAAACACAACAGACATAACCGACAGAGGTGCGGTGCTGCCCCCCGCTGGTAGAAATGAAGAGGTGCGTTATTCTATTCCAGACTGAATGTGACCCCCCTCCCCTCCCTAACATCTAGTCAGCTGACCTGTAATTTCTCTCTTCTTATTCTTATACATTTGGTGTTTTTCTTTTCCATTTGAAATCAAATCTTCAACTACACTCAATACATTGTCCCACAATAAGTTAATTTACAGCTGCCAAAAAAAGAAACACATCTGAATTAACTTGGAATATCAAATAAACACAAAATAATGCATGGATTAGTTCAAGTCATTTTCCATATATCAACCAACGGTAAACTGACCTGTATCACTGAACGTTCATGAACATGTTCACAATGGGACACACAGCTTACCCAGCACCAGAGTGTAACACAGAATAATATTAAACCTAAAGGTTGGAACTGGTTCCAAAAATGTCATCAGTAAGTTTATGGGTTTAATATTTGATCTGAAACACCAATGAACCCCCCAGGAAAATCAACAAAAACAATTCCCTGTCAGTGTTTGCAGCTGCCTCACTGTGTTTCACACTGTGGTCGTGACCCCGGCCCACGGACACAACAACACAACAGCGGGTCTCACTCCAGTGGGCGGTCAGTGTCCCGTCCGTCGTCTGGGTCAGAACAATCCTGAGCCCTGAGAGCACACGCAACATGACTGGACATTTCCACGGGACCTGCTCAGACAATGACCCCAGACATGAGCAGACGGGGTCGGGTTCCCCACTAACACAACTACAGGGGAACATCCATCTGCAGCCAGCGTGGCTGGAAGTACACGGAGCTCAATCCAGGTGGTCTGTTCACTGAATGTACCACAGACCCCTCCTCCGTCAGGGTGCTGTCTGCCTGGAGTTCACTGGTGTCACAAACCATTCTTCCCTAACAAAGACCCCACAGCTCCTTGTTGACACGTCAGGGCTCGGTACAGGCCCACTGACACACTGTACAAGTTGTGAGTCACACTTCACACTACACTTACATCATGAACCCTGACGTCCCTGTGACCCCCCACCCACCCCCCATCGACTGCTGTCAGCCTTTGGACAAGACATGGAGGCAAAGAAGAGCAGATGGACACACAATGCATTTCCAACAACAAACAAAGGCTGGCGGGGGGGGTGGGGGGTTGAGCAGTCAATCAGTCTCCACCTGCCACTTGTGAGCCCAGGACCTGGACAGAAAAGAGCAAGTGACGCCCCAACAATCAACAATCACAGAGGGTGAAGGGCCGGTGGGGGGCGACTGAGGGGGGGTGACATGATAAGCCTGACTCGTTCACTGGACACAAGGGTTTAAACCACAATCTGCCTCCGTAAACGGTGTTTGAGTCAAGACATGATCTGATGAAAAACTTCTGCTAGGACTGACCAGAGCAGGTACCTGTCTGTCTGGACCCCACCCACCCAGTGTCTGGTCCAATCAGAGCCCGTGGACAGCCAGAAGACCTTTGGTCTCCATGGAGACGAGTTGCAGTGAACCAGTGGTTTTTGGTCGTCAGAGTCTGAATTCGATCATTGTTGAACCCATGTGTAGACGACCCGTTTCTCCTCCACCCAACAGACGGACTCTTCCGAGCGGTTTGTCTGGAGTCATTTGGACTCGGTGTCACACACACAGTGTCTGGGATCCAGGGTTTCAATCCGTCGGTCTCAACTCTCCTCGTCCGTACGTCTTTGACTCAGTCGGTCATCTCTCGTCATAGCTCCTGTAGCACACGCGTCTTTAAGTGACATCGGACTTGACTTGTCTCTTGCAGGGAGAAGTCTTGTCACGTGTGGTCCACAACGGGGGCCGACAGGGACTCGTGTCTTAGCAGCACTCCTGTGGAGTACGGAGTGCAGTGGGATTTGGTCCCAACTGTCCATTCAAGCAGTGTTACAGCCCATGGAACGGTACGTTCCCATCGTCCTCGTCATGAGTCCCTGTTTTTGTGACAGTTTACATATGAGGACGTTCAGACACTGGTGGGCTGGAATTATCGACGTCTCAGTCGACAGTGCCGGCCTGGTTGATCTACTTCTTTCCTTAGTAGGTCTTCCCTGTCACTATTCTCACTGATAAACATGTTGCTGCTTCTATGACATCGTTCTTTGATGTTCCTGAAGAGGATTTATCAGTGGGATAAAGAGCTGAGGACTACGAGCGACTGAAGGAGACGTGAACGCAGTGGAGAGCGGACACAGAACCTCTTCCTTCCTCTGAGACGCCCTCCTATTCCTTCCTCGCTCTCATCCACCCTGACTGAACCCTGGTTGAGCTCTGCCTGTAATGTGTACATAGTGTTTCTCAATGAGTAGTCAGCTGACCAACGGGAGAACGCCGCAGCAGTTCCACTTCCTCTTTGTTGGACCATCCGTTCCACTCGCTGCCGTCACCTGTCAGGGTTTAGGCCCCACACACATTTTGGTGCCTGCAGCGGTTTGCTGTGATTAAGAGGAGGGGGAGACCCTGCATTTCACACATTACCAGCCAAGGCCACTAATGAGCAATTACCATCAATGGCGCCACTGTGCTGCAGCGCTGCAGACAAATTTATGAATGAACCCGGCCAGCCATATATGGACACAGCTCCCAGGTGGGATCCAGTCAGAGTCAAACACCCCTCCTCTTTTCACCCTCTGTCTAGTTTTCATTCTCTCTCTAGATAAACACTTACTGCCAATTATGATCAATGACAGTGACTGAAATCAAATGAACGAGTTTATCTATTTGTGTTTGACTTGTTCACTGCACACACCTGGTCAGGTGTGTAAAGATCTTTGCTTCAGCAGGTTTTATACATTTCCATCGTTGTTTTGCGTTCCTAAAATGATAAGTCAGCTGCCAGCATGATTCAAGTCCCCTCTCTCTGGTTCTGGGTCATGTGGCAAAGACCTGGACAAGCACATTAGTTTGTCACTGACTTTGAGGGGCTTGTAACACTACAAAATCCACAAAGGTTCAAAGGAGCTTTTTTTTTTTTGCAAAGAGTAAACGTTCTTTGTAAATGGATGAATGGTTTCCGACACAATGAACATCTGTCACACACGAAGGAAATCAGCTTTCTACGGCTTCAAGCATGAACAGAGAAACTATGTGATATAGGAAAGACTGGAACTTATTCTCAATGCACCGCGTAAGGTTGAATGAAGTACACACCAGAACGACAGCAAACAGGTTCGAGTAGACGTGCGTGCTGAAGCATTGAGATAATTGTTCGTCTGAACTAGCCAACGGGATGTTTCCAGGTTGGTCGGTGGGAGAAGCTGCTCACATTTGTCTTTCATTAATCATTGACAGGTACAGGTCATGATCTTTGGAGAAAGATCCTGACAGAGTGGAATCACATTCCAAATGAGGTTCATCACGCTGCAGGTGACCACCTGGTCACCTCCTTAAGGGGGAACATATATATTTCTGTCAAACATTCCATCTGGGACAAAAAGGTGAATGTAGAGACAACATTTGCACACAGGTTACAGGAAGATGCAGGTTTGGAAAAGAACAAATGGTCAGAACAGGTGAATCTGATTCACCCTTCTGACTGACCTGGGCTCCAGCGACGGAGATTCAGCGTAAACAGACCAAATTTTCACCAACCTGCCATCTGTGGGCTCTGCACCTCGAAACCACGCTCCGCATTTATCAAACAGAAACACTGAGATGTAGTGGAAACGGGCAAATTACAAGCTGAGGCCTGATGCGGCCATCTCCACCTGGAGACAACACCTCAAACTTCTGTGATCCATCAGCGTCAACCTGGCTGACGTTTATGTGAATAACAGCCGTCCAACTTTGGCTTTGGTCATTTTCTGTTCCTCTGTCTGTCTGCCTGCCTGTGTGCGTGCGTGCGTGTGTTTGTGTGTGTGTGTGGCCTTGAAATAGTTTGGATTTCCCCTTTGTGATTTCCAGAGGTGGCAACACCACACACCGGAAACCAACTCGAGATCCACAGAACATCAGTCGGTTTCCTCCGTGAAGACAATGGGGCCATGTTTTCAGGACACGTCCATCCCGTGCAGTCACCAGAAGAAGCCTCTTACCTTCAGAGCGTACTTGTCCCCAGTCTTCTTCTGGAAGATCTCCAGTACCTTGCCGTTGATGCCCAGTCCCAGAACATGGTTTGTCACCTTGTAGTCGTCTGTGATGGCGTTCTTCTTGATCTGTAAGCCGGGTCTGAAGGGGAGGAATTGACCCGTCGGGTTCTGCTGTCCCGTCGAGTTTGGAAACTGCGGCTGACTCTGTGCGTTGGACATGTTGGCTCCAGTCGGCCCGGTCCCCCTCTCAGTCCTGTCCCACCACTGCTTTACGACAGCACTGGTGAAGAGCCCTCTTCCTGAGTGAGCCCGACAAGCAGGCCCGAGAGCACCGACGGGAGTCCGGTTCCTGACGGTACCGCCGAACAAAAGTCCACCAGCTAGCTGATACAATGTCAAGCTAGCTAGCTGCTAGCTGCTAGCAGAGCACCCCTATCTGACCTGTGACTTTCCGGAGCAGCTCGGCTATCGGTTAGCAGTTAGCAGTTAGCTCGTCCATCTCCCCGCCGGGTCCTCACAGAGTCCGGGAACTCTGAAACACGCCATAAAACGTCCAACCGGGCTGGGACGAGCTGAACGCCGGAGCTTGATCCGCCCGGGCGGAATAAAAAACTAAAACAATACAAAAACAACGACAGACGAAGTGCCGAAGAAGAGACGGACAACAGAGGTAAAAGTCCGCTGGTGCTAGCAGCAGCCGAACGCCATTGACGCAACACTTTCCGTCACTGACGTCATACGTCAACGCTTTCGGTGACGTCATTGCCGGGCTGTTTGGGCAGCAGAAGGATCAATACAAAACAAAAACAAAATAAACGAGACGAATTTATAACAAAATAAAACAGGGGAGAATATGTAACAAAAATAAAATAAAGGAGGAGACGAATTAATCAGAATTTGTCAATTTGGCGATCCGGTGATTGTATATTTGTATATTTAGTTGTATATTTCCTGTCCATATAGTTTTCAGATAGTCGAATTGTAAATAACAGTCACCTCTGCCGCAAAGTTGTAATTTGATCCATTTAATGACATTCCAAACCAGCAGGGGGCAGCATATCGGCCATCCGTTCTCCAGCCGATTGGCTCCTTCCATTTCCTGTGTGCTTTCCTCCATCGCAGCTCAAACATGAAACAGTAAAAACTATGAGTTAAACGAGTTTGGAACAGGAAGATGTGGAGTTTGATTCGTGTGGCGCAATCGAAAACAAGTGTCACGTTTAAAACAGACCTGAAATATTCTAGTCTCCGTGTGGGTGGAATTTAAACGCAGTATCCCCACCAGCCACTAGAGGGCAGGGTAAGTCCAGGGTTTCTCCGACCAATGGCCGTGAACGATGATGTACTGGCGCAGGACTGTTTGTCCCATTGACCTGATCATGTGTGATATGTAGTTGATGTTGTGTACTGGAGCAGGTTCACTCATGGATCTGAGTACTTCTTGTGTTTTGGTGTCCCCTTTAGTTTTTGACCCAGTGGGATTGGAGGAAAACATTGAGGCCTTGTTCTGAAATATGACGGGTGACCTTTGTGTCAGATGCTAAACTGCCTCGAAGTGAAGAACACGTCTGTTTTAAAGAGGAAGTTGTGCCTGTAGACAGATCTTTTAGTTTCAACTCAGCAGAATAGTCCTTTGTTATGAACATATGTGGGCTGTGGAGGAACAGGAACTTGTTAAATCATTGTTTTTACATGTTTGACTTCTTTGATCTATTTTAAACTCTTTTTTATTTGTTATTTTGTCCCCAAGTTGCAAATGTTGGTAGATGTGTCTTTCCTGAGAACTCGATTTAAAGAGTCTGCAGAGGAATTCCTATGTGCTTGAACTATAACAGAAGTAAAAACCTCTAATCCTTGAATCATTAGAGTCCAAATGTTTGGACAAATGTTGTCAGGTGCCCGCAGCTCAATGACACGTTCCTGTTGTTCCCACTAGGATGGATTTCACTGTGGTCCCCCGTTATGTAAGAAAACCACACGGATCCTTCAGACCTGTGGACGTGGACGCGAACGCGCGCTGAAGGTGACCTGTGCTGTTGAACACAAGCTCCAGAGTTCAGGGTGCAGCGCTGCAGGTGCATGGAGCTGCTGCCTGGAGCAGCCTGGAACAACCTGGAACAACCTGGAACAACCTGGAGCAGCCTGGAACAACCTGGAACAACCTGGAGCAGCCTGGAACAACCTGGAACAACCTGGAGCAGCCTGGAGCAGCCTGGAACAACCTGGAACAACCTGGAACAACCTGGAACAACCTGGAACAGCCTGGAACAGCCTGGAACAGCCTGGAACAACCTGGATAATCCTGGAACAGCCAGAGGCGGCCTGGATAGGCCCGGTGTGGACAGCCTGGTTCTCCACGGGGGAGCGGTCGCTGGACGCACCTTCACATGCACTATATGTAAAACACACGTGCATTTCTAGAAACAAACATCTACGACAAAGAGAATGAAAAGGAGTGTGTGTGTGTGTGTGTGTGTGTGTGTGTGTGTGTGTGTGTGTGT
>JBBMJM010151890.1:0-10631 GCA_037832705.1 Centriscus cristatus
TAAAAAAAAATGCTAATCCATCAACCTGAAATGGAACATTTAAATGTGGTGCCAGTTCTGTACCATGATTTGCATCTTGGCTCTAGTCAAGATTAGACTGTGGTTCTGGGGGTTAGGGGCCTTCTATAGATTAAGCAAAAATAGCATGTGTCTTAAGGGTCTTACACTCTGGGGTCACACCACTGGTGAAGTGTCACGGATCGTATGTCAAGCTGTTTGTGTACACGAGGCCATGACGTCAGGGACGGAGTTTCAACCTAACAGATCAGTCTCACTCCAATGGCGTTAGCGTGACTCTATGGTTGTTTACAACCATTTTACAACTGAGATTGTCCTGGAACTACAGCCTCCTGTCACTCTGCCTGATCCATCCCCTCATAAAAGAGAGACTTTGCGCTGCTTAGCAACAGTGAATGCCAACTCATCCCAGCAGACTGTGGCCACTCCCCCTGCTCTGGTCTTACCAGGGATAAGGTAACGTGGTGTTCCTCTCTTGCTCTCATTGTCAACTTTAAGGCATACTGGACTTCGACATCCTGTACTGGGAAGCAGCATGCAGCCAAGTTCCTGTTGATCCATGGATGCAGTCATATGTCGTTGGTGTCAGACTGGAGCAGACACACAGCTGCCTGCGTAGTCATCGTTTTGTCTCTGAGAAGCTAAAATGATCTACCAGAAAGTGGATGAACTTTGGCCTGACGCTGCACGAGACACAGCTGTTCTCATCTGTCCTGCTGCATGATGGGAACAGAATAGGTAGGAAAAGCTAACTGGTGCTAAAGTGAATGACTTGTAGTGAAAGTGGACTAAGTGGACTAAAGTTTGTCTCCATCAGTGTTTCTGTCCGTTTGCTGGTTCAGTGTCTCAGCTTCAGCTGTGTGATTGTCTTCTTCTACAAACGTCAGGTGATTTGTCTCGGCAGCTGTTATGAGCTGGCTAATCTGTCTGCAGTGCATATGTGATGGTAAAGATTTTCGTTTTGACTTGAAATCATCTTGCCAGCAGATATTACGCTCAGATAGTTACTGAATATTTATTCATGTCATCCCCCCAAATGTTTAAAGCGCAGACCCAGTCTGCCTTTTTAACTTTGTAAGATTCTTGGATGGTTTGGACAGGCTTGTAACAGAGCTCTGCTGAGACATGATCCTAGTGACTTTTCCATTTCTCTTTGAACGGAGCCATAAATAATTAGTAGATCCAGCTTCTGTTACACTGTTGTGGTTTTAACTGCGTACTGAGTGTGTGCAAGCTCGCTTCAGCTTTGACCCCCCTCGGCACCTCCACCTCCCAGGGCAAGGCAGCATGACGGACGTCTTTAATATGGATGAAGGACATTACATTTCTGTAACATTTCATTCACAAATATAGCACGTTTAATGCAAATCTAGTTAGTAGGTGACAAAATGAAATTGGGTTCTATATATCTATGTGTGGGCTGTGACACATTGATGAAGCTCACCCAAACAAACATCGAAGACGCTTACATATTTCCTTGAAGACGGTTCATCCTTATCCAAGACATGTCTTCACTTCTGACTCTACCTCCTCACCCGTCCCTTAGAAGGGAAACATCTTCAGTGAACTATGCCAGTCTAGCTGTCGGTCATAAATCTGCATGTATCATGTGGCACAAAGCAAATCTACAAATGTTGGAGGATGATTGGACATAATATGATACAGTATCCATCACAAGGCACAGCCCTACCCAGACCTGTTTCTTGTCATACGTTGTGTGCTTCGTTCAGACCTACACCTTGTCTAACCACTATGCTGCACTTTGGCAAAACTCGCTGCAGAAGTCTGGAAAGTAAGAATCTCCTCTCCTTTTCTCCTTTTCACAGATGTTCACACATTTGCTGGATCACAGTGCTGCGAAGTGAACATTTAGTTCTTTAGGTCTTCTTAGGTCATCTTGTCCTGATGCTAAATGTCTAATAAGACTTTTAACATGTCCACCAAGGACCCACCTGAGACCCCAGTTTGCCACAGAGGCCTTGAGCTGGGCCTCTCTCCTGTGAGCCATTACACAAACGCATCTTTGTCACCTGACTCCCTCAGTAGTATCTCTGTCCAAAGTAACAGCAGAGCCAGCAGCTCCCCTGACATAAACATGCTGGAGTACTGTCTGAGTGAAGGGCCGCACCACACTGCCTCGCTGCAGGATACTTTGTTTTGTGGTGTGAGCTTAAACCTGAACAAGACGTTCGTAGCCACACCTCGTAACAACAGTGTGAACCTCTGGAACGAACACCTGAGTCTGACGACCAACCTGGACACGTCACCAGAGGACTTCCAGACGTTCAGTCCAAACACGAATGAGTGCAGCAGTAGCAGAATGACCTCGCCAACATCGTCTGGAGGAAACAGCCCGAGTACTCGTGAGATGTCCCGCCGAGGATCGACGGAGAACGACTGCTGCTCTATGAGCTCTGAGGAAATGGTAACGAGGAGGAACAGCTTCTGTTTGGCTGACCAGTCGCTCCTGGTAATCTCTTCCCTGGACGAGTCGTCGATCTCCTCACCTGCAGGGCATGTGCCGTTGCCTCCCGAATCCAACTTCCTGTCGCCGGACATGTGTGAAAAATCCACAGAGCAAGTTGTGAAGGAGAACACAGATCGTCGCTGCCTCAGTATGACTTTTATTGTGGCAGAGAACTATGAGCTCCCCAAAGAGGAGGTTCAGGTCAGCTCAGACAGCCCTGTTGTAGCTCTGCAGGGTGAGAGCCAAGGAGGTCTCCTGAGGACCTTTGTCTGTGAAACATCTTCAGACAGCCACAAAGAGACACAAACTGCTGCAGAAGCCGCATTTCCTGGAGCATCTACACCAGAACCAGGGAACAGGTTTGCGTCGACTCTTTCAGCTGTGCAAGATGACAAGGATGTTCACACTTCCACACCGGTACCAAGCACTGGGAGCAAGGTCGCCAGCCTTCCCTCGTTGTCAGAGTCCCCTTGTACAGAACATGCAGCCAGCCCAGGACAGGTCGCTCCTGAACGGCTGCAAACCTCTGTCAGTCCTAACCAGCGTTTACTCGGGGCGCTGCCAGCTTCAGCTGCCAAAGTCAAGAGAGTAGAACTAAAGAAGTTTCCCAAGTCAGACTTCAGCAATGTCAGAAGTAAAACTGTGACAAGAAATGTGCCTGAGATGTTGGTGCCGGGCTCAACTCCACAGCACACACCACTGCAACACAACCGGCTCAGCAAGAATACTGCTGCAAACAGGGGAGCCAGTGTGAGGATGAACCCTCCTAAGATGGACGGTGATGCTCAGAGACGAGTGAGTGCAGCAGTTGGTGGGAGAAGAGAGTCATCTGAGCATCGAGCAGGAGCAGGACAGACTAAGAGAAAAGCCTCCCTAGCTGCAAATCAACCCACTTTTCCGGTACAACGCAACAGTGCCAGCGCTGAACCAGAGCCGGCCGCTTGCAGCCAAAGAACAGAATCAGCAGCTCAGCAAACTGGCAACCAAACCTTCTGCTTCTCATCTTTTGAAAAATCCCCTGGTGGAAGTGGCCTAACGGTTCCCAGACCATCTCCAAAGAAGGTCGCGTCCAGCTCTGCGTTAGCTCAGGTCACGACCCCTCTAGTCAGGTCACGGGCTCGATGCTCATCGGAGACTTTGTCGTCAACGGCTCAGACGCCCAAGGTGAAGAAAACAATCATAAGGTTTCTGAATCAGAAGAAACCAGGGAGCCTAAAAAAACCCTCCCAGTATACACCAGCTGCACAGGCTGAGGCCGCTAAGAAACCTGCAGAGAACTGCCCAAGAGAGATTAAGAAGATCAGTCTGGTGGTGAGTGTGGGTCTGTCAGATTCACAGTAGAACTCTGTTCTCACAGTCTGTCTTTATTTTATAGGACAAAGACTGAAATCAGTGTATAGTGTGAAGCTACTGGAATGACAACGTAATGTGTGTATGCATGTGAGAGGTGTGAAACAGCTCTTCACTTTGTAGGCCGAGTCAAAGAAAGGAGCCTCAGCTGAGGAGACGAAGAGCAGACTTCGAGGACAGCCATCGCCTCGACCGACTAGAAAGGAGCTGTCCCAGACCCCAGCACAGACTTGGCAGAGGCAGGGAACCAATGGAAAGGAGGATTCTAAAGGTGTCGGCATGTCACTGTTCAGGCAGAAGAGCAAAGCAGGTAGGGTTTGAGATCCACGCTCGGTTTGGCTCTATAACGAGCTGGTGACAACGACCCCTGACAAAAGTGAAGAGGTGTCAGGGTTACTCAAAGAGAAAACAGGAAATCAAGGCTCTCTATGACACTTGTCTACAAGGTCATGTAGCCCGTTTGTGTAAAGATGTCAGACCTTTATAGGAGTTGAAGTCTTTGCTAAGCATCGACATGAACCTGCAGTGATCCTGGTGGTGGTTTAGCAGTGTCTCCATCAGAGGGGGACATTGCACTGTCCTTTAGGCCAGTAAGTCATCCAGCAGAATCACATAAAAAGCAAATATTATCTCCTATTTCTGAGAATGAAAATACACCCACTGCTCTTCAAAGTAGAAGAGGAAGGAAGGAGAATGTTCCTCATACAAACAGAAAGGAAGCAGAGTTGTTGTGATGTTTGGTATAATCGGTATCCACCAGGGTCTGTGCTCTTCAGGTAAGTTTCAAAAATAAATGTGTATTTGTGGAATTCTGTTTGATGTTGGACATCCTGCTATGAGGTGAACAGCTCATGTTTCAGTCACGTTACAGATACACCATCCAGCATCTACGCAACGAAAACATCCATGTTTGTGATTCCGTCACAGTCAGACCGAAGGACCAGACAACAGGAGCGTCCCTTGAAGCAGCCTCCGCAGCTGCTAAGTCCCAGGTGTATGGACCCCAGCTGCTTCAGTATTCTGTTCGCCCCCTGACCCCCACCTCCAGACTGCCACGGAAAACCCCAGGGTCAGCCAGGAGTCACCCTGAGGACAGTGTCCACAGCAGGCTCAGTGAAGGTGAGACAACAGGGATTTACATCCATGTGAAAATGTGACCCAGACTGGCTGATGTGGATTTCTGCAGGCTGAGAAAGGCCAGTGTTGTTGTTGTGTTTTAAAGTGGATGTACAGGGGCTGGTGCTACATTTGTGACCCACTTCAGCTCTAGAACAATTCCCCGGAGGGTAAATGACATACAAAGCTTGACCTCTTAAACCACGGTGACCTCTTTTATAAAATAAATATTCCAATCAGTCATGAGTGAGATTTGGATGAGGGAGGATTTGAATTTGAGTTTTATTTACATGGCCTGAAACATTGAGCATCTTCAACAGCATGTCAGTCTGATCAATGATTCCCAGAGAAGATCTATCTTCTAATCTGGGGAGTCAGTCAGTCAGTCAGTCAGTCAGTCGTCCCCAAACCCCACCCACCCCCAACACACACACACACACACTTTGGTTGTCCCAGCAACGGGTTCTGTTCCAGTCTAGTTCACACAACATTGCCTGGAGGAGGAGAATGATGCAGACTCGTGTCGTCCAGCTGACACTAAGCAGGTGTATAAAAGGAGCTGGGTTACGACTTTGGATGATTCCCAGCTATGGCCGCTTTCACGGGACTCCGCAGCTGCACTTGGACTGAATATCCTGCTACTGTTTTTAACAATTCTTCCTCAATGGCACAACACAGTGCTGGGACCAACTGTGATGTCACCCTCTTGACATGTCTGCTCATCGGATCCTACCACGTTTGTATGGTCCCTTTGTTCGCTGCCCTCAGTGGAAAGGATGGAAAGCTTTGGAGAAGTAAGACTGTGTGCTGAGTGGCCCCCACAAAGGAGGTTTTTATTTCTGTCCATCTGATGGTTGGTGTCTGCTGTCTGCAGCAGGACAAAACTGTACTAAGACCTAGTGCAGCCACAGAAGAACCATTGTGTTTTTGGAATAAATCCATGCAACAGGACAAAATCCAGTCTGGACCTTACGCAGGGTTCCACACTAACTTTTTACATTGGTCGCACTGATGTGCCTAACTTTTTTTTAGGTGCACCCAAATTTTTATTGCATCCATTGCCTTAAACACCATATGATCACCATTTAATTGCTCTCCATAACTTGAATGATTTTTAAGCAAGAATAGCGTGTAGAAAAATGCTTGTGAACTTTTATATAAACTTTGAAGTTTATATAAAAAGGTAATGTTTAAAGTGCATCACTGAGCTTTACTTAAACATTTCAATCTAAAACATTACGCAAAATAAAATAGAATTCTAAATAAAAGTGCCCATGCTTAAAGTGACCTACTCAGAGAACCTGATCATTACAACCTGCTGCTGAGATGCAGCTGGGAGAGGGGACACTTTCTACACACTCGGCGTAGGGTGGAGTTTTGTTTTTGTTTTGACGTGTTATATTTTTTGGAGTTTGGATGTGAAACGCAGTCGACCCACTCACGGATCCACCCTGACCAGCCAGGCTCTGAACACACTCCTTACAGTGAACACAGTGCATTGCGTCAAGTTCCTTATGGGACCCCGTCCAGTCCTGTCTGAAGGAACACAGTCTGGACTTTTTCCTTTGGGTGTCAGGGCCGGACTCTGTGTCAGACCCGTTATCTCCTCTGGTTCTGGGTCTTCAACAGTCTGCTGTTGTCGCTGAGGGACCGGGGCTTGACGTCTCCTGACCGAGGGCTCCGTGTCGTGTTTGGATGAACTCTCATTAGTGACACTGGTTGTAACCGTAGGTTACTTATCTGGATGACATAAATGCCGATGTCTATACCTCTCTTCATTTTCCCTCTTTTTGTTGCGTTTCAGTCTGCTGCTGGCGCTCAGGTCGCTTAAACACACGACCGTGAGCAGGTCGGCCCCCGTCTGTCTCTTATTGGTTCAGTGTGTCAGTCACAGGAGAACACAGACAATGTGCTGAAGAGAGACAGTTCTCTTTTCACCTGGGCGACATCAGGTGCACCGGTGTGTCCTAGAAAAAAAGTTACCGTAGTGGCACTCTAAAAAATGTTGGGAGCATGAGACCAAAATGGTCGCACGTTCGAGCCCTGTTTTCAGTTTGTCACATCTGTATGTATCTGCTTATCCGTTCTTTGTCAGTGCTCTTATTTAATCATTTCCCATGACCTATTTATTATCAGATTGATTTCAGTATTTTATTCTTTCTCAGTGGATAAATAAGGCTGTTAAAAACGTGACGTGGGTGATAGTTTAGACTGAAACCATCACTGCCTTTATGCAAGGGGCGTTTTAACCTAAAGACTGATGAAGAGATGTCCTCCAAAATGTACATTTCATTTGATTGTACAGTTATTAACCAGCACTTCTCCTCTTGTCTGCCAGTTACTGGAGGAGCTGCATCGAAAGCAACCCCGTTCAAAACCCTGTTACAGAAGGCGAGACTCATACCGACACCTGGAAGAAACATCGGACCCGGTAAGATCATCGCACCTCCCTGATGGTTGTTAGAGGTTGGTCGCACGCTTCATCTCAGGATTGGTCCTTTTCACTTCACTTGTTTCTCTGTTTAAACACACACACACACACAGCCATGGTTGGCGGAGTGATCATTGATTTTTACTTCCTCTATCAAACCCTCCCATCATGAGGAGGAAACGGCCTGGTGAGCTCTCAGTCAAATGAAAGTCACCACACTCATCAAAACAACAGCAGACTAATTGCTGTTGATTTCCATCCCCTCTGAGTGTTTGTTCGGTCTGCTGGGTGGGTTAAAAGCTGCTGATGTGCTGAGAGGGTTCAGGTGAACTGCAGGCTTCTGCCTCATCTCCTGCTGCCTCCAGCTTTGCAGGGAGGGAGCAGTAAGGGAGCGGCTTCCACCTACAGAGGATGTTCAAACTCAGCCGTCAGTCCGCTGAAACAGACTCCTTCCTCCAGACTTCTGCGCCTTTCATCAAGCAAAGCAGGTAGGAGCTTTTCTCTTCTCACCAAGGGGAAGTCAGTAATGAAGTCAGTAATTCCCAGCGATGCTCCAGTGAATCAGACCAGAACGTCCTGATGAGCATGTTGTTTCTTAGAGGTCAGTGTTTTATTTGGGGGGGTGGCCTCTTTCACATGTGTTTTATATCAATGAAAAGTCATGTGGTCTTGGGTCCTCATATGCTGTGGTGTCTGTTACCATTGAGCTGTGTGTGTCTGTGTGGGAGTTCTACAGAGACGTGAATCTGATGAAACAACTGAATATTAGAATTACAAGAATTACAACCTACTGGAGCCCTGCTGCTGGACCCAATAGGATCCACCCAATATTAAACCATTGAAGCTGTCAAAGTACAACTATAAAGATGGAATACATTTAAAGCATGGCTATGAGTATTTGGCAGAAATAGGACATACAGTATTTCTCAGTGTTGTTTCCAGTGAGTGTAAACCTGAGTTCTGCTGCAGGTTGTTGACAGCCGTTGATAAATTTCACTCAGGGATTGAGTGAGCTCATGGGCTCTTGGACATATTCCAACAGATGTCATCCAGTGGACAGGTTTGTGTATTTTGCCCTAATGACTGTGGGCACACGGTGCAGACGGAGGATTAGATGCTCAGAACGAGGCCGTGAAGCTGCGTTCAGCTCCGCTCAGCAGACAGCAGCAGACGCTGCCAAGAGCAGAGCAGAGCAGAGCAGAGCAGCCTGCCGTCTCCTCTCATCCCACTGCTGGTGACACAGACAGGGGGGTTCACTTCCCATTGGCTGCAGTATGGCTCTTTGCTCCTCCCTGCCCCCCCCCCCCCTCTTGTCCGAGCATCCTGGCTCTGCTACAGCACCGCCATCATCAAATGTGGACATGCTGCTGTGCTTTGGGAAATGGATGAAGCCTGGATTTCCCCCAAGGATTAAAGGATTTTTAACCGTTTTTATTTATTTTTATCTTTATCTGCCACAAAGTACTTGGCATCCTTTGAAGCTGTCTGGAGACCTGCTGCACTGACCTTGATGTTTCACTCTTTTCTCACATTTTATGAGGATTTAATTTTCTGTTGATGACACACTGCGATCTGTTTCATAACAACTTTCAAGCTTCTTCATTGTTTTTATTTCCTCTCTTAAGCCCTTTTTGGCTGAAGCAGTAGCTTTTATCATTTTGTTTTTGTTTTGTATTTTTACTTTTTTTGAGCAATGTTATGGTCCCCGAAGCTCTCTCTGTCAAATATCCACGTGCGTCTGACAGCCAAAGGACTGCTCCGAAGCATCCAGCTGCTGTCAGGATGCAGGAAGAACACAGTGGTTTTCTGTGCAGGTATGTCTACTGTTGATGGGGTTCTCTGGTCTCTGTGCTTCAATAATTGAGCAGAACATGGAAGTGTTCACCTCTAAAGTTGACCTGGGGAGTCTTCCTGGCTATTTTTAGTGACTATTTACTATTTGGTAAAGCGGGCGGTTCAGCTTTCATTCACCTACCTCAGTCACCAAAACATGCTCATGTAGGATACAAACCTGAAGTCAGATTGATCACTGATTGAAGCAAACAAGCTCTGAGATGGAACTGATGCCTGAGACCGGCTCTGGCCGGTTTTGAAGACACTTGGCTGTGTGTCAAAACACTTCTTCGTCTCTCAGACTGGGAGATCCAGTTCTCCTGTTTCACCCTAAGATGCACCAAGGTTATTTTGGTTCTCGGTGTCTCTGTGTTCTGGAAAGAACTTTGCTTCCCACTAAACTGAATGTACTCCTCACCCGGCTCCAGGTTAGGTTATTGGAAGTTATATTGCGGTTATTAAAATAGTTGTGTTTCTGAAATATTTTTGCAGGTTATTAAACTATCGCCAGCTCATTACTGTTGTCATTATGGAAAAGCAAAGTTATTGGATTCAGTTCATATATCAGTTTGTGCTTCTGTTCATCTGACATTAGCAGGATTAAATTACTTGACCAGTTTTCTTCTTTCACAATGTTGAAAAAGGCAGTTTGTACATTTTAATGTTTTCAGGAAATATATTGAGCGTTTATGGATGTAGTGAGGGAAGACATGGAGGTAGTTGGAGTCAGAGTAGAGGATACAGAGAACAGGGAAAGATGGAAGACGATGATTCGCTGTGGCGACCCCTGAAGGGAGAAGAAGAAGAAGATCAAAAGTATTTTATAGGTTTTGGAAATATTTCAATGTAAGGTATCGTGTGTGTATGGTCATGACGGAGGTCTGAACCACAGACTTCCTTTGTGTGTGTGCAGACTCACTCTTTGTGTTTATTTGTGTACGTCTCCATCCACTGAGTGTTCCATTAACCATTGTTCTGTCAACAAAGCTTGTTGACAAGCGCTCAGCTGTGTCTTGTCCCCCAGCATGCTTTACACTGTGTGCTGGGCTTTCAAAGACAGAGTATTGGACAGAAAATGTCCAAACAGACCAGAGCGAATGTGATCAGCGCAGTTTCTGACCATCGTGAGAATGTCAGTGGGACAGTGTGTGTTTATGGCCAAAATGTGTGTTAAACATATCAATTATGAATCTACGAATCACACGTGAATATATCTGAATATAAACCGTATATCTTTATGGATCAGCTTATATCACCTGATCATCGGACTGATTTGACCTTTATCTATACAATTTCGAGTGAAGAAATGAAGGCAGTGGTGAAGAGATGTGTTCTCGGTCCTTGGCACCATCTTAAATTATTCAAACAGGTGAAAGCATGAATATTTAAAATGCAACAGCAAATGTTGCATAATGT
>JBBMJM010151926.1:0-10630 GCA_037832705.1 Centriscus cristatus
CTCTCTCTCTCTCTCTCTCTCTGTCTCGCTTGTGTTATTAGTCACTAGTCATTAGTTAAAGCTTTGTTCACAGTTTCATTATGTGCAAAACACAAATGATCAAGTCACTCAAAGTATTCTCAGTGTTGGTTCACAACAAGGTGCTACTGACCAGACCGGCGGACACATCACGATTCAAAATGTCTGTGTCTTTTAAAATAGGTCAGTTACAAAACTCTAGTGATTTATGTCTTTTTAGTGCAGTGTGACACACAGATTACTCCTCTCTGTAGCCGTTTTATACACCCACCATTGAAATATAGCCTCTCACTCCTGAGCATGGTTGGCATTATTTACATTAGCCCAGGTTGTTTATTCCCGCCCTTTCCTCCCTCCTTTTCTCTCCATCCTTATTTCATGTGGTTTCCCCATTGTGATTTACCTCTGAGACCTCTATTTATCTCCCACTAACAAATTGGGTTATCACGCTACACCACCACTCCCCCATTCCTTCCCTCTACCCGACTCCTTTTTCCCCTCTTTCAACCCCCCTCATCCCTCGGCCCGTCTCGTCCCCGAGCCTCGACAGCTGACTTATGAGATGCCAAAGCACAGTGAGGGATGCTGTCTGCCAGCGGATATGTGTGTGGTGGGTTTATACAATGTTTGTGTTGCAATTCTGTACGTGTGTGTTTGTGTGAAGGTCTACATATATGCACTGTTAATGAATGGAGGAATTGTCCCCATTGCTTATTCCTCTGGCAGTGACCATATGACAGCTGGCAGGTCTATTACAGGTGTTCAGGAACGTGTGTGTGTGTGTGTAAACTCAGGTGATATATTGCTCCCAGTGTTGAATTTTAAATCAACTAAACTATTACCATTGTACAGTGTGTATCCGAGTTGTGTGAGAAAAGCTGATGCAGTATTTAACTCGAGTGTGTGTTTGTGGAGCGACCGAGTCCAGGCTGTCAGATCACCGGCTGTATAGTTGCAGGGCCTCACTAGCTAATGCAGCCTTTACGTTTAAACTTGGGTGACAGAGTGGGTGTAAAAGGTCAAGAGTGGTGACGTACAGCAGGCATCCTGCAAAGTGTAGCAAAGCTTTTAATACAGGGAGAGGACTTTATCAGGAAGCCATAATGTCAAGAGGCGCTTCAGTGCAGAATGTAGATATGGAGAGAACCCCCTCCACCTCTTTGTGTTAATATGTAACCGGTATTACAGGGAATTACAGCTGTTACATGCCAGGCAAGGTCAGGCAGCTAAAGTCATAACTACACATTTCATACACACTCAATGTGCTTTACAGAAAAACAAAGTCTGATTGCTGTGATGACGTGTTGCAATCGTCCAGATTGAATACAGAGAATAAAGACACGTAAAGAGATTGCTTGGCCAAACTTGGAACTTTGAAATCTGAATATTGAAAGATTCCATGTGATTCTACAGTAGAATGTTGTTTCTTTCAGACCAAAGTCAACGTCACAAATTCCCTCCAACTCTGGCTGTGACCAATGCAGAATAATGAGACATTTGACACTGAATGTAGAGAGTTTCCTGATGCCGGCGAAATCTGAGGCACTTTCCTTATCTTAAATATATATAAAAAAAGATGTTAACAGAGACACACCAGGACGTACATGGACCTCTAAGGGTTAAACTGAATCACATTGGTGGTTATCAACATGTTTAATTAACCCATGATCCATCAAAGCTAAGTCTCCATCTTTTTAAGAGCAACACAATACTCTGACGTCTTAAATCCATATTACAGGCTGAAACCAATTGGTGGATTGGTCTGACTGTATTTTATACAACTCTTATCTTAATCAAAGTTGCCATGGAGATTTATCCCGCTGGAAACGAGACACCTTTATGATACTGAAACTCACAGATCAAAGTGAAAATGAAGATATAGTGAAATGTCAAGCTATGTTGTTTATTTTCAATGGAGATCAAACTCCAGATGCGTCTGAAAGGTAAAGAAGCACTAGGTAACCAGGGCTCTGACATTAATTATATTCTTTGTGCAATGATCCAGCAGCAACACAACAGCAACACAAGTAAAAATAACTGTCACCCAAGTTGAGTTCAAGTAAATGTCATCTACCCTTTAAACACAAACTGATCTATTTCTGTACTTATTTATCTGTTGAAGCTCATCACGGATTATGCCGCTGTCATTTAATTTCATTACAAAGGAAACCATGTCAAATTGACTTTGAGTTCATGGTACAAAGCTGGCAAATTAATTACAGTTTAGCGTAACTTAAAGTTAGCTTCAGTGTGTTTGTATTGGAGGGCTGCAGCAGTTTCCTTCAAGGTGGAGACGTTTAATTCCAGAAGTGACAGAGCACTGCTTCGCATCCTGAATCAAAGCACAAAGCACATCTACATGACACGGCTACTTTGAGCTACACACACCGAATGACATCACTTGGTTTTGACATGAGCATCCACCTACAAACACAAAACAAAACACAAATTAAGGTATTTTCATGAAGAGCTGTATTTACGATATGAAAAGCAATTACATGGGAAACAATGTGTTTAAACTGTTGGCATGGTAACCGTAAAAAACATTTATTAATTTATTAAGTTACAACCCGCACATGTACTTCTCAGGACGTCGGGGTGTTTGCAGATTTTATATGATGATGCTCAAAATTCTATAATCCCACGTGTGGGAATTTGGATTAAGATTTGATTTGTAGATGTACAGTAAATAACTTGATAAATAAAACAGACAAGCAAGACACAGTATTATATATTTGTGGCAAACAAAACAGCAAGAATGCTAATTACATATTCCTGAATGTTTGCTTTATCTAATTCTAATTTATTTGTGCACGGTGCTGCTGAATATGCAGCATATTCAAATTAAAGGCTTCTTGTTCACTGTGAACAATTACAGACTGGCCAACGGCTATTGAATTGCATTATTTGAATGAACGGGGACCAAGAGGAATATAAGTTGTGAGTGACAGAATGCAGAAAATGTGGTACGAGAAATGACTATGAAATGGCTATGAAAATAGCTGGTTTACCCGTAAAATGAATCTGAAGAGCGGCCTTTACACTCCAAATGCTTTGTAGCTGATGCACAGACATTAGACCTTGCTAATCTTTCCGACGTAGAAAGACTGCTGCACATAAATCTGTACAACTACCCCAAAAAAGTAGCAGAACAGTCGCGAGATAAGTTTTCACAAAGTAACTCACAAGTTTTCTTTTGCTCTCGGTGCGGCTGCTTGTTTACCGTCCCTTTTTCGTCGCTGTCTTATCTGCATTCTGTATTTGGAATCAAACATGACTGGATGTGTGTTTTCAGAGCTCCACAAAGTGTACCACTTTGTATTTGTGCCTGACAACATTTCTTCCAACTGCTGTGTGTTGTGGATATTTTTGCCTGCCAACAACAGGTGAGGAAATAGCAGTCGCAAAGAGATTTCTGTCATCTGACAGCCTCCATATCCATCCATCAGACGGTAAAACCCGACCCACTCTCCACATGTGGAGGTTTAATGTGCTCCACACATGCTTTGGGCGGGGAGAGAGAAAGATTAGCACACGCACACAGAAGTGCAGGACGCAATCTGGTCTAGAATCCCTGGAAGATTTTTTTCTTTTTTATGTATTCAGAAACTAATGGCTTGATGTTGTTTTCAAGCATTTACAGCTATCTGTCAAATTGTGGGGCAGCTGCAGGTGTCTGAATGCATCATTGCATCATTTAAGTTGGAGGTCAAATGCAAATGCAATCATCGTTAGACTTCTCTGAGATTTCTTTACTTTTTGTTAGAATTTAGCATTTTTGCGAGTCTACAGTAAAGCTCAGGCTGACAGAAACATGCTATTTGTCAGTGGAGACCAAACAATGCACTGTCAATACAATTATATGAGCAACCGATGTACTACTAACCATTTTATTCTGACCATTGACCAGCTGGCTTGGAAATCTATGCACACAAGAGCTCAATCGATACACCGGAATCTATTTTCCATGACTCTAAATCAAAACCATCCCTTTAAAATATGTGGTGACAAGAGTGTCTGCAGCATTAATTATACTAATACAATGACCGAAATATTGATGCATATATTGATCATCTAAAGGTTGCTTGGCTAACTAACGTGCAGTGGATTAGACGAATCAATGAATGGAGAAAAGAAAAAAATACACATGCGATGCATAATTTAGGACTTACTCTTAATAGTGTGTCCTTTGCAGGGCTTCACTTAATATGTAACATGACCCTGATCAAATATTAAACTCAGTCAACCAGTACCAGAACTTGATTTGCTCACTGTCTCATTTGACGAAGGCTCGAGTGTGTACGCATGCCAGCGTGTGCTCACGCACAACTTGGCACGTGGTGTTGGCAGTGCCATCAAAAGCCTCAAGCCTCCATTCATTTATGGCACGAGGATTTGTGCAGTCAGGCTGATCATCACCCCCAAGGACTCGAATGAAAAACTGCATTTCTGATTTTTTTTCATCCAATAACATAAAGCTATTAACATCATCTTTAGACAGTAGATAACAACAGCACATCTGACTGCGCTCCACCGACAAAGCACAACTATGTTATAATGAAGTCTGGTTATTATTCGCGCTGCTCATTTATTCATGTCCCCTTACTAAACCGGGAAAATGTGTCATGAAGAGTCATTCTTCCTTTGCGAGCAAATAAATATTCCACAATCATTTCCCAAAACAGTGGCACTAAAACTAATGGGAAAACTTTGTTGTAATTCATATTAGGTATATAAATGATGGGATTATTGAGTTATATCAATTTTAAATTATTTCAATTTAATCTGAAATTAGCTGATCAGCGGGGGTTATTCATCCATCCATCACCTGTCTCCCTGTCTATCATCACCTCCAGTCTCACAGCAATTACGGCTCCTCACACGAGTGAGTTATGTCCTTTTCTCCTCTTCCTCCAGGGATTGCACTGGCAGTCCACCACTTTGGATCACACTGACATATTCTGACACTTATTGGATGGATCACCATGAAATTCTGTGCAGACTTTCAAGAACCCCAGATGACTGACTTTAGAGATCTGCAGGTTTTCCAGCACCGCTGCGAGGACAGCGTGTGGCTGGTGGTTTTTACCTCATGAGCACGTTAGCGGGGACAACATGTGGTGGTGGAGACAATGGCTACAGCAGAATGCTACACAGGCATCTGTAAATGTCATGGTATTGAGTTATAGATATTTTTGTAATATAGAGGCAGTTGTAGGTACTTTAACAGCTGGTTGTAACGTCTGTGTGACCAAAAACAACCACCGTTCACACATATACCCCAAAGAAAAAAGAAACAAGTAAAAATCAAAATTTTAGATTGTGTGTAGGTTCATGAATAAAGAAAGACTGTAGTTGCTCTTAAAATAGAGAAATATCGTACATTCAAAGCCCCCACCCTCACCCAAAAAAGCACTCATGTTGGATTATCATTAAGGTGGAGTACGAAGCTAGCGGGGATTTAAATGGTAGCAGTGGCATGAAGATATAATTTAAGTATTAGGACGGCTCATCCAGGAAACTTGAGACTTTTACATCCACACTTTGCGTGTCTTCATTCCCTTAAGCTCTATTTCACACTATCATGTCTCTGTCTCTCCCACATTAACTTATTGCGTCAAACAAAATGAAACTGCACACAATGCCACAATGCTTCTCACACCCTCCTCAATATTTTATCCCCTAGTAACTGTGCTGAACAAGAGAAAGTGTTGATGCACTGTTGGGATTTTGCAATGCTTTATCATTAACTGTGTTATACAGCTGAAGTATCTGGGCTTTGTGCCGGAAAGGCAAACAAGCATTGAGGCATTTCCTGCTGTAGTCTCCTTCATTAACACATGGAACAGACTCAAATAAATCTGGTTTGACTGTCACAGACAATAACAAGCAAGTCTGATAGTGATAGTGGTTAATGTACATGCACTGTACTAACATTTTCATCTAACCTGTACTTCTCATGCTGCTGTAGCACTTCTCTTGTTTTTCCACAATATGGTTCCAGCAAAACTCCACTTGGCCTGTCCATTCAGTGTAATACCTCAAAACTGACTATCCTAACAGAAATCCAAGATTTGCACTCGCAGATCTTAGCAAAAAGATGAGGAAGAACTTCCTTTTACAAGCACAGAAACCTCAAGCAGATCCAAAGCTACATGTGGATGGTCTTCTACCTCGACCAGCTGAGGCGAAAGAAAGAGAGACGTTCTGAAGCCTACACTGGGTGAAAGCACGCACATGTCGGATCATGAGAGTATTGTTGAACCTGAAAGTTTGGGCAAGGTGCCACAACATAAGAGGAGACAGGGTGTTGTCTGCCATCCTCTTTCACGTTTCTCCAGACCGCCTGGTCAACCTATTAGGCTGACTTGACAGAGTGTCGTCATTTATGGCGGTGATACAGCTGCCTTTGACATTTCCCCAAAGAACTGACTGCTTTGATGGCTTTGCGTCTCTCCGGGGCACTCTTCTCTCCAGTTGATTGCGAAGAAAAGACCCTGCGGCGGCTGAGTCATTGTCCTTCCAACATCTTCAATCCAATTTACTGCAGCCATGTGTCACAATGTATTGCATGTTTCCATACTGCTACGACACCCCCCACCACACACCCCCAAACACATCACCAAATCTGAAAAAGAGGTGTGGTGACTTTAGTAATGGTATCACTGACGCTCAGTATGACATATAAAAGTGCATACTGCTAATTAATTACAGCAAGACAGTTAAACTGTAAGACAATTAAAATTAATAAACTTGCCACCGATATTTGATATTAAATTATGTAAATTAGCAATTTTGTTTCTAAATCATGTAAAAGGAAATTATCATTTCATCCAAAGTATTAATACTGCTCTTTAGCTCCACTATTTCCACCTGATTTATTTTCCAGACTTACATTTATCAAAAATATCCTATTAACTTAAACGGCTTCACCTTCAGTAGGACACAAGTATCTTCATATTAAATCTTAACCTTGAACGAGGAAGTGAAATCCACTCTTTTTCAGAGGCCAAAAGGCAGTTTAATCAATCTTAAATTGAAAATAGAAATAATCAGGATCAGCAGCAGCACAGTCATTCTTGTAAAAATGAACAAAAGAAGAAAAGGGATTATCAGATTTTTGTCAATACTTACAAACTCATGTTCTTGTTATAAAATGTGACTACTGATATGCAGCACAGAATTAAACAGCATAGCATGACGCAAATAACAATAAAACACGGTGAAATAATGATGGAAGAAAGTAATCAGACTGATACTCATTGCTGTGCTGTCTTTTATACAAACTGACGTTTTCAATCTTCTTTTTAAAGCTACCATTGTAGAATCATTTGATGATCCATGTTTTACATTCACCAGCACCTATTATGAATGCTGCTCATGTGACAAGGTGGGTTTTGGATCAATGAGGTGGTTTATTTGTCAAAATAGACTGAAAGACGCGTCGACTCACTGAACTCAATCAAGCAATTAAACCCTCGATGTGGCTAATTTACCTTATTTGTTGTACAAAGAGTTAATGAGTACACAGCCAGCGAGACATGATTGTTGAACAGCAGGGAAATCACACTAATTGAAGCCACAGATTGCAGAGGCCATTGAGGAGGACACAAGTAAACCATGTCATAAAGCAGAGTCTAAAATTAAAGGCCTCACAGTATGTATACCACGTCACCTCCGGTCAAGTTTGACTGACTCCCCAAACATCTCTCTCCACAGATGTACAAGGAATATATTCACAGATATTGTGTTGCGACTCGTCTCGTATCTATGCTTTGACTTCCCCTCGTCCTGCTGCATGGGAACAAAATTAAATGTTTGCGTGTTGTGGTCCAAAGCTGTGGAACAAACCCGTGGAACAAACCACCAACAGACATCAAGGGGAAAAAAACCCCAAAACAAAACAAAAACTCCTTAAATGTGTTTATAAGACAAATCTTAATACCTTTGTTTAATGCTTGCTTTTAAGGAGTTTACACCTGAACCTCCACAATACTGCTTTTCTTTTTGTGTGTTAAATTTATTTATTTATTTTCATGATTTTTAATTATTTTCCTGGTTTAATTTATTTTTATCATTTTCAAGGGTTTATGCAGTCCAAATTTGCTTTATTTTATCCTTGTTGTTAATGCATTTGTAACTTCCTGCTTGCATGAAAGGTGCTATACAAATTGAAATATTATCATTAAGAATCATTAATTATATGCTTATTCATTAGTACTGTGTTTCAGTCTGTTATAATTCACTTCTCGTACGTAAAGACAAAAACATGGCACTAGGCCGTAGAGTTCGTTTATGTTTGTAGTTTAGATTTGTATCTTCTTTTTTTTTAACTCACTCACAAAGCCAACATGAACAACCTTCAGTCGAACAAAGAAAAAAACACAGTATGTCTGATTAATTAATTTCCAAACGTTTCGGACTATGTCAATTGGTTTCAAATCAATTAGGAAAGCAGTTTTTCTAAATTATGATTGCACATTTTATCTCTTCTACACCTTCCTTGCAGGAGGCTGAACACAGAGTTTGCATAGACAGGAAGGATTGCGCATTGCCTACAATATCATACAAAGCAGCTCAGAATATGATTTGTGTTGCAGAAAGTTGCAGCATCGTCACAAAGCTCTGTAGTCCGTATGACAACACATTGATTTCATCTGCAGATTTTAAGGGCATTATTCATTGACAGATACTACAACTGACAAAAGCCCTTTTCTAGTAATGTTACAATGCCAACATTGCATGCTACTTTTTACTTTACTTGTTGCCTTTGGAGTGATCAGCAATGTGCTATTATTTGCCAGGTTTTTATGTTGTTCATATCTGTGTCGAGCTAAAGGTCAAGGCACAATCACAGGCTGAAGCATCACTCCGGAACAAAGACAAAGCAGATGATCAGCAGGAGGAAAATGTCAGCCAGATATAGACTGCTGATTGTCCATTACAACAAGGCCAGGGCCGAGTTAGAATGAGATAAATCAGGACCTCAGCTCCTTCAGCTCCTCTTGACAAGGTCACACAATCCAAGCACTTATCGAAGCATTTTGAAATGAGAAAAAGACGCTCGCTTTGACGTGTAACACCGCATGAGTGATTTTTCCAATCAAATCTCACATGATTAGATCTTAGTAGTCTATTGGTCAGAGAGTACTGAGCTGTGTCACTTGAATGTTCTTCTAATTTTACTGAATGGAGGACATTTGTGTAATATCATCTGCAAATGTCCAGAATGATGAATCCATATATCCATTTTCAGTTGGAGTTCTTCTGTCACGATTTCATCGAAGTAAACAAAGTATCCTTTATCGGTTAAGTACACAGAGTTATGATTTCCGCAGAATTTGTGAAGCTAAAAGTACCCTGAGTCTGTTGTATCAAGAGTTCACGAGACTGAAAAAACGTTCTACCCTTCAGTATATATAAGTTCAATTCTTTTCACAGGTCATGCAACTGAAATCTTCTTTTCGAAATGATAAATCGTCCGGTCTTTTCCAGTTGTCTGTGTTTTTCTTTGAGTCATTTAAGTGACGGCGACAGAGAGTGAGCTCATCTCGTTAAAACAGAAACACCAACAAAACCAGCGGCAAAACTATGGTGAGTCGTTTTAGGATTAAATTGCAAAGGTGAGATTGCTTAGTTGAGAAGAGAATATGTATGTAAGCTATCACTGCCCAAACAGCAGCAGACTTTTAGACATCTCTAGTTACACATGTTTAATATATAATGTATTTAAATTAAGCTACCATGGAGTTTATGAATCGTCCACAGCCTATGTAGTTCTGACGGGTTTTGAATGTGCAACACCATGAGCACAATTAGCCTTAGCGGTGTATCTTTTTCTTTCTTTCTTTCTTCAGTCTGACAGCTCTTACATAATCAGTTTTGTTGGACCCCTATGTTGTGAGAGATACTGTGGTAGTGAGCTCAACTTGTTTTTCAAATAAAATAATTTCTAAAAGAATGTGAAAAATGCATGAACATGTCACATGTCCCATATTTAGCTGCAGGTTGACGGAGAATCGCGAGAAATTATTATACCAATTTATTAAGCCTATTTTTCTGTTTTATATTATTAATTTTATGTCACGTATGTGTGATGACTTATGTGACTGTTAATAATTATGCAGAGCTGTACATATCACTTTTTGCCATCAGAGGCTTGGGGGCTCAGAGGAAAAATAGAGGCCATGTACTTCAGGATGGACAGATGAAGCGTTGCAAAAGTTAAGTCACTCTCATATCATATCACTCGATTCAATTCAATTGATCCACACAAACCCACACTGCCTTTAGACGCTCAATCAAAGGAACAAGGTGAAGGAGAAACAGATCCAATGATCCATGGCCAGCTCTTGCATGTGCTCTTCAATCAATTCCCACATTTTCTATAAGCGCCACTAATTTATTCATTCATTTGTTGATTCAATCATTCATTTAAAAAGCAATTTCTGTGTAAATGTATGATTCATGAATCGATTTATGTAGAAAAAAAGAGTGTACCTGAACCAAGTAAATTCAGATTTTCAGAGGAAAATGCTGTATTACACACACACACACACACACACACACACACACACACACACACACACACACACACACACACACACACACA
>JBBMJM010151937.1:0-10629 GCA_037832705.1 Centriscus cristatus
AATAAGACAGTCACAATCACAACAAAGACGCCTGAACATGTGCACACACACACACACACACACACACATCCCCCACTCTAAAATGATTATTTCACCACTCTCCTGATGTGTCAAGCTGGGTGGAGAAGTCCCAAGATCTCAAGGCTCAAAGTTCCACTGATGCTTTGTCCCCTTAAACTACAACCAGCTGTCCTTGAGCAGGTCCATCCTGGATTCACGCGTGTCAAATTGTTCGTTTAACACGACGTCAGACATCTGCAATGTTCTTCCTTAATGACCTTAGAGAGCGCTGCACATGCACTCACTGGAAATCAACCGGCTTCACCCAGCTGGATGTGGATGACAGCTGATAAACAGCGAGACACATCTCCAGATGTGTCCACGTGGCTGCGTTGTCCTTGTATTGTTCACATTACTCGTCGCCCTGCAATAAACTGTTAATATCTATCCGATATCCATTGGATGGATTGATGAAGTGCAGCTGTATGCTGTCAAGTTTTTACTTAACAGATACACATAGAGACTCTAACATTACTGATCATATGATGTCGGTCACAGCTCCCTCAGAGATCAGATGATCGAGACCGCAAAGGATTGAACTGATTTAGTACACTTACGTGATTTATGGCTGGTGGGAATGACCGTCTCTGCCGGGAACACACTGAGTCTCCTGTTTCCTCCTCTATCTGTAAAAGCTGATTTTGAGAAGAAAAAAAAGAATCACTGGCCAGTCCATTTTTACAAAGGGTAACGTTACAGGAAATACCAAAGCATGTTATATTCCAAAGAATGTTCTGGATCATGAATGTGCTTGGTTATGTAATGACATGTACCTTCGGGGATCTCATGAAAATCAATCACCTTTTTAAAAAAAAAAAAAAAAAAAATGAAGATTTGAAGTTGCAAGACTATTTGCAGTGTGAATAATCTTCCTCTTCCTCATGAAAATGAAAATATGAGACATTTGGCTTTGTATTGATGTTGAACTAATTCTGATGTCATGGCCACCCAATGGTGTGTGACCCACATCGGAGCAGTGGATCAACATCTGTTCAAGGAGTTAAAAAGTAGATCAGGCAGTAGTTCTTTGTTGAAACACAATATGAACGGAGTCAAAGCAGCCGCAAAACATGTCAAATGTCAGATTTAGATTTTATCCTTCTTTTCTTTTCCTTTGCAGACACGTTTTGATTGCTGTCACATGTTGCCATTTTCTCTTGCGAGTGAGCACATTACCACATTATACCACTTCATGTCTCTTAACACAATACTTTATTGACAATAATAAAAAAAAAAAGGTTCAAACCAGCAGTCCTCATATTCTTGTCACAATAAAAACTGCAGCCTTCTTCAGAAAGACTTGATCCTGTAAGATGTGGCTTCTCGCGCCAACAGAAGACTCTGAGCTGAGAACTTCACATGCGTATACGCATAACTGAACCAGCACATAGGAATATAAATGCAAAGCATACGTCCTATTTGGCAAATAAAACACTTTTATCTCATCAGCTAGCGTGCATGAAGTTAGCTTAGAAGAGCTAATGTAGCCATGCTGTAGCACACACAGATGTTTGCCACCAGTTTAAGTCACCGTTTATGATTAAAAATCAAACCACGATGTCTCCACAAACTTTCAGTGCAGTGAGTAATAATAATACTGGTAGTGAACCATGGCAGCAAACTGAACACTGCGGATTTGGCTAACCGTACTCGTTCACAAATCTTGTTCAGACAGACTATATAAATCTAAATAAATCATTAATTAATATGGACCTTAATTGCATGATCACAAAACTAGTCAGCGGGCCTTCATCTCTGTCGACATTGATAGAAAGAAACATTATCATGAGCAGACGCTAGTCTGGCCTAGCTTACACCGCTAGCTGAACAGGTATCACATGTCCTAAACCTGATTTAAACCTTTACTTTAAATATTTTACTCCACACTACTTCTGTAACCATTTCTTGCCTGCTCCTACCACAACTACTGAAAGATTTAATCAACGTTAACCTGCCTCAGTCAATCACGTGGAAACATGAACTTTCCTGACATTCCTGCCTTCTGATATACAATGTTAGTGAATCTTATAAAAATGTAATATCACTGAAGCTCTGTGCAGATGTAGGGCATAACCCCTCGTACTCATGATCATCTGAAACCCATCGGTATGTGACAGAAGATTGTTTACAGCTGCTCTGCGTCTCCCTGACCTTGTCCTGTTCTGCATGCGAAGGAACCCCCTCTGTTTAGTGTCTCTTGTTGGGATGACGTCTTGGGACATTTGTAAAATATATGATCGTCCTTTAGAGAGATCGCATTCGATGTTGAGTGGCCGTCACGGTCCACCCGAACCCGTGCATACTTTGCCTCCACATGGCTCGATTTCACGTGGAGGAATGAATGTCTCAAGAGGAGGATGAGAAGAGCCAGGCTTGCTGACAGACCCTTGAACCTCCCTGTTTTGCTTAGTCCTTGCAGCGCTTCTTTTATGACATCCGTGAGCCATTCCCTATTTTGACTGAATCCCCCTCTCCTTTCCTCTGCTCGACCCATCCATCAGCATCAAAACGGGCACGTCCAAAATAGCACAAGAATGACTGTGTCGTTTTCAAACTGCCTGCTAACTCTGAACATGTGGTGCTGAGGGAACCAGGGCGACCCCGGTCAAAGGGAGCCCTTGTTTCCCGTGTCAACACCGCGAGAGCGACCCACCATGAGGTGAACAAGGACGAGTGTTGTTTTGAGCTTGGACGGTTCATATCTGACTGATGTTTAACAGGCATTGATGGGACCGGTGAATAATGTGTGTGTGTGTGTGGATGCAGCTACTGTACTTTGAATAGGGCTGTTTCATATGACTACCTGATGGTGAACGGCTCAGCAACTGTTTATTTTTCCAAATGTGACTGACTTCATACACTGAAATGAAATTCATTACATTTTCTGTCACAGTGTTCACTTTTCCTCATCCCATGACCCGTGACCATACAGGGCTGCTGTAAATATTTAGAGTTTTGTGGCATTTTGAGCTGTATTATGCTGTTAAGCTATTATGAGCTCAATTCGCTTCATACAGAGATTTCTGACAGACCATGTCACATTCATATAAATATTTACTTGAAAGTTTCCTTTTACCCTTAACCACCGTTTAAAATGAGTGCAAATTCAATGAAGCCACTTTTTTCTTTTTGTTATTGCTACATTACCATTGATTTAAAGTAAAACAGGAAGTGTGCTGGGCTTTGAAGCAACTTAGGGTTGGTCATGTGACCCACACATTTTTCCTATAGCCCTTTAAGATCAACTGATGAATACTTTATTCATCTCCACGAGAAATTCACAACAACTTGAAAGAGTTAATGTAAGTCAGAAATGTGGCCCCCATTCCACGTCTTCTAAAAATTCATCACAACTCATTGCATTAGTATACGGTATGTTACAGCATCGAGTAAGATTATAGGATCCAACCTGTCCTGGTTAGAGGAAGTTTGGTGATTAAATTCAGAAAATCCTCCTTCTTTATTGTAAAATAAGACATATTTTTGCTTCACCATCCTATCTATGCTCCCCGGCACACAGAAAGTTGAAAGGCCAGTGTAACGAAAAGTGCTGTCAATCAATATTGAACATGATTCTGATTCGTCCCCCCCAACTCAGCAGGAGCACAGTCTACTCATGCTGTGGAAAAAGTCTGGAAAACTCCGCCGTCTGTCAGCACCTTATGATGATTGAGCTCACGCCACATTCTCTCTAGATCATTCTGGAACTGAACGTTCAGAGATTTGTTTGCAGAAACATTTTCATGGGGTTTCATTTTATTTTTTATTTTTTGCTGTTGAAACTACATATGTTTGAAACTATGTTTTGATCCTTTCAGTTTTTCCGCTTCCACAGCACAACTTTGAACCAATGTCGTTAGAACACAAACCTCCACAAACATTTCTCTACACTGTGTTCTTCAGTTTAGATCTGCCTCTTTAAGGAACATGCAGCCGCTGACCAGAGCACAAAAGCCTCTATTGTTTAGAAAGTAGGTCTAGTGTTTTTGTAAGGTTAGCTGTTTACTCTCTGCCCTTTTTACGTCAGCATCATCATAAAAAAAGGGGGGAGGTGGGGGGGTGAGCTTATGTTGTGGGTGTTTCAATCATTGTCAGCGATAAAAGGATTCCACTTGACATTTGAGAGGAAAACAGGCCACCAGCAAAGAAACCACAAGTTTTAATTACGCCGATGCACCAGAATCACCAAAAGCCTGAATAAATTCTCACACTTCCTTTACATCTTCTCGAATAGCTCCCACTCCTTCATCCTGTATCTGGAGATAACACACAGCTGCTGAACGTCCTCTCACTTGCCCCTTCAAACGCGCGCTTTGGTCCCGGTGGTTCAAAGCTATCTCGTTCTTTCAGTGTAAATTGTAAATATTTGTCTAATCAGAGACTTTCAGAGCTTCAGTCTAATCTCTGGACGAGCATCACTGGGACACACATGAAAGTACAGGATGGAGCCGATGAGGGAAGTGAGAGAAAACGTACGTTTTTACAGTGTGTTGTTTCACAAATTTGCAGACACATTGACAGAGGTCATTCCTTAAACCACCCCCCCCCCCCCAAAAAAAAAAAAAAAAAAAAAAAAAAACTAATTAAAGTCAACTTTCTAACATATTCCTATTTTCTGGTTGAGTCAGGGTTTAGTTATACCAGAGATTTAGATGTTTTATTTTTGGATGATTTCTTGAGAAGCACCGTTGCATAATTTGCAGTTACTGGGCGGGCTTCGTCCCTGTACCTCGTTCTAGCCCGCCCGGTCTTCCAGCAGACAGGATAATAATAAGGACAATAATCCATCAGAGCGATGTAAAAGTCCACCACCTATGGGATTTAACTCTAAAAATGCAAAGAAAAATAATAATAAACAACAAACCTACAATTGTCACTGAGCTCACATTATCCTCTGCAGGCTGTTTCGGTTTCTGTCTGAGCCCTCACTCTTCCCACTGAAAGCCAAATGGATCTGGAGGTAGTCATTAAAGTCCTCCCGGCGCAATGCTTGACTGCCTGTTCAGGTCTATTCTCGCTCAGTCAGGAAGAAGTGGGTGCACGGCGGTTCTCCGTTGACGCCGGGTGACAAACATTCACGTAGGGTGTAATTCTTGTGGTTGTTTCCTCAACCCCAATGAGGCATGGGTGGAGTGCCACTTAACTTAAAAAAACCAAACCAGCATTTCCCATGTAGTGCCAAGCACCCATGGAGAAGCAACAAGTCTGGACCGAACAGTCCACTTGCTGGCCCACATGTGAATTCCTGAGAGGACTGGCGTGAAATCTGCCGGATTCTGGCTTCTGCTGTACTTTCCGGTTCTATATTTGAATACGCTGGTGTAAGTGAAGCAGCAGCATATAGAAAACTGTAGATAGTTATTCCTGACAGTGGATGCTGTCTGGGATCAGTCTGGACTTCCTCATGGCAGGTCCGTAACTTCCTTAGCAGTTAGTGGCGCGTTCACGTTCTGCTGCTGCTTTATCTACAATGGTAATAAAATATAATGGCTGCCGTCAAACTCCTGCTAACAACCTCACAGCTGCTGCCGTGCTCACGATCCCTCGACATACATCAAACCGTGTTGCTGTGCATTGTCCATATGAGACACAGGTCGTATCTGGTCTTGGGGGTGGGGAGACAGATAATGACGACCTGCTCTCCCCTCGCTTGTGGGGAAAAAATGGCCCCTGCCACTTGAACACACTGAAACTCTTGACGGGCCAACATTTCCCCAGATAATGAATGCATGTGAAAAATGTGCTGCAGATATATATATCTTTTTTTTAGGGGAGGTGTGGCACAGTCTTCACGGACTGGAATAACAAGGATAAAGGAGCCGTTTCAAAAGGCCGAATATTACTCTGATAAAATCACTTCCTCTGTTAATTGAATTCAAATTCCAAAGAGACATTTCTATACTGGGAACAGGCGCGTTCAGCTTGTTTATGTGTCCGAGTAGATGCATTCACTTGAAGGCAATTTGTGTCGGTTGGATAAAACAGTATATTCAACACAATGTCAGACAAAGAAATATAAATCAGCAGGTTGACATTCAGCTCAGTAAATGGAAAACAAGTGTTTTTGTGAAATTACTCAAGAACACAAACACTTTTCTCCACAGTGATGCTGGTGCCCCACTATGGGGGTCAAAGGTGCTGACTATGAACTGTCATGTCTTGTAAAGCCAAGTATTCGTAATACTGAATTGAATTATTGAGCCGTAGCTGTACCAAAGGGTGGTGGAGTCAATCGCAAGCAATGGCTCTTCACTAAGGGGTAGCGGAGAAAAAGGGGCGATACTGTCCAGGAGCAGAAGGGTGAGTGAGCAGAGGAGTTTATCTGCAGTTCTTCCAGTCGCTGTTGGAACTTTCTGTCTCTTTCTGTCTTAGGAAGTAGGTTTATGAAGCACCAAAGGCCAACATATATCAGGTGATAGATCATATAGACAATGTTTATGAACCTTGAACAGAAACTCAAGACCAAGTCTGACCACAACGGTAACGTGTATTCCATCTGTGGAAACACTTTCGCACCGATGACATTTTTGCCGAAGGGGATTTCGCCGTAAATCACCCCCTGTTCTGCAAAACAGGCTTCGAGAGAGTCACTCTGTGTATTTATGCGGCTCAAACCGATCATTGTCTCATCCTCAGCAGCTGGTGAAAAGACTTTCGTAGAAAAAAACTCTGGTCCATCGGGGTGAGCTGCAGGGATGAGAGCTGGGAGCGGGACTGAGATGGACATCCAGGGAGAATGGAGAAGGTGCAGTTTCAGCATGTGGATAAAAGACGACATGGACGAGGCAGTTTGAATAGAATAGAGCTTTTCCTGGCAACGTGGTGCGTAGTGTAAATGATATTCAGGAAGTTTTTCGACCTTGACGAGGCGTCAGCTGTGTTTCTGCTCACAATTGCATTCAAATCGACCTGTAGTTTAGAGTTCAAAGGTTAAAGCTGTGTTTATTGTTCCCAATACACACTTGAATGCATAAGTGCCTTCGCTCTCACAAACTGCTTCCAGCGAATGGTTTGTGAACCTGTAGTAGTTTATTTTCTCCTCTCCTATGTCCTGGGGTGAACTGGATCTCACCGTCTGGCCTCGCTGAGCCTAAAGGCAAAAACATCGGCTGCTAGTGTCCAACTGAGCAGTCGCTCATTCTATTTTGGGATGAAGAAAACGATGCGGTGATGAATCAGCCTTACCCAAGAATGCTGAAAAATATACTTTGACATTGATTAAGAACAGAACTTTTGCATGTAAAAGTCTGTTCAGCGTTAAGTCTGCACACCTTATCAGAGGGAAGGGTTTCGCTTGGACATCATACAGAGGAATGTTCAATGTGTACGCACTTTTCACTCAGTCGTTCATTTATTCATTTAATTTTCCCGTTAGTACACTGGCTTCATACTCATGTTACTTACTTATGTGTCTGGTCTGAAGGCAAGTGGAGGTGACTACGTGCTGAGAAGGAGGTGAACCGAGAGCTGGTGATGAAAGTGTGTGTGTGTGTGTGTGTGTGTGTGTGGGGGGGGGGGGGGCTAGATCATGTAGTCTTACTGTTTTCTTTGTAGCACGATGCCACAGCTGCCGTCCTTGAATTTTACCCTCTCAGAGGAGAAGTTTAATATGTTTCAAGCAACTGAACAAACTAGCGTCAGTCTGTGTCGTCAGTACCACTTTGTTCCTCCAGAGGTGACGGTGAGTCTCTCTAATGCGTCTCTTGCCAATGGGCTGTACAAACGACTGCGAAGCTCTTTTCACTGGCATCAGCGACCTTCCTCTGACTGTCTGGAACCATTTAATTTAATTTAAGTTACATACATGGAACATAGAGTGTCAGGACACACTGATGTTGCGTGAAGGAGCAATTCAGCCAACAATTCTGTCAACATGTTACATTCAATGGCTTTTCCTCTTCATATCACCGACAGATCATAATAATCTCATTTTCAGATTATCATCGTCCAGTCTACTTGCTGTCTGAGTTGGAATTTGGATAGAAAGGTGCGCGATGAAACACCCTCCTAGACTTACCTTTTGGCGGTGGAGCAGTGGTGAGCACTGTCACATCGTAGCAAGAAAGTCCCTGACTTGATTCCTGGTTTTCTCCAGGTACTCCAACTTCCTCCCCACTCCAAAAGCAAGCTAAGGTTAATTAAGGTTAATTTGCTACTTGACATGTCCCGTGGGTGTGAATGTGTGACTGTGTGCCATGTGGCCCTGCGATGACCAGACGACTCGTCCGTTCTGGGATCGCCTGCAGCCCAACTGCGACCTGTAACCGGAGCAAGCGGAAGAGGATGAATGAGTGAATGTCTGCCCACACCTTGGGTAAGGAGGAACGTTACTGCAGTTCTGTGTATGTCCTGTACATAGAGAAGTTACTGACAATGACTTCGGACTAGGACCAGTAAAATCCTCATAACAGTTCTAAAATCCATTCAAATACACAGTCACTGCTTGTCAGCTTATTTAAACAGAACCAGTAAATTGCTTGTTGGCAAAACATGTTGGCTGTCTCCCAGATTGCAGGTCACTGATTATCATCAGAGATGGTCATCGCATTAAGCCGGCTCTGCATAAACACTGGGGGCCTCAACAGGAAAAAATGATGGATGAAGATTTGCCAATCTTTTCTTCCGAGCATGCAGCCTGAACGTAAACACCCCGACACCACTCACAAGCGAAGCTGACGGTTTCAACTGCTGGGGAGTCATGTTTGTGCATTCCGCTGTCATCCGAGACCCGACAAATGCAATGCAACGCATACGTGTGCACGTTTGCACACACATCGCACTGATAATTATACATACAAACTCTCGTACAGGCAGAGTTCACTCGCTGACCATGAACTCAATGACATTAACACATTCTGGGTGCTGCAGGGGGGGCTGTTGTTTCCTATAAAAATAAATAAATAATAAGGTGTGAAAAGAAGTTTGTCAGGCAGGAGTTTGTTGTATATTTGCAGCATTTTCCATACATTAGCTTTCAGCGAGGAAAACCAGCTTCTGCATTGGGTATCTGCATAAATATATAATGTTATTCCGGGCTCCAAGCCACCGGTGCAAACGCCAAATCATTCTCTTGCACGGGAGCGCTCAGTTTTGAACGACAGGGGATGTTATTTTATGACTAGGCTCCAGGGAGCTTTGATATGGGTGGAAAGAGGTTAACCTGTCAGCTCTTGTTCCACATCCCCATGAGGAGGAGCACGAGTAAATCATTAAGGCCTTTCACTGCAAACGTGTGAGTTCTTCGTCTGATGATAGAAGTATGATGACGATCTTTGAGACGCAGATCGGTTGCACTCTGGCATGTAGCGGTTGGCTGGTAAGCAAACAAAACGAGGGTCACACCTATCTTGAGGCTGAAGAGATTCTTTGAAATCAGAGCGCGGAAGGACGTCTACTTCCTAAGCTATCATGCCTTGGGGGATACGACTGGTGACAAGTTCACTCACACTCTGACACCATTTTGCTCCACCCGCTGTGCAGTGGTGTCAGAGTGCTTGTTTTCCAATGAAAAGCAGCTGGCCTTGTTACCAAGTGTCAGCGCGTGTTGACAGTATCTGCAGGGGTTTGTTCCAGCAGAGAGGTAAAAGCCCAGCTGGTCGCAGCAGTGACTCCCGTCCAGATGCATGTGTCCATCGCGGAACTGTTGATTTACTCAACCATGAGTCAACAGGTCCCAGCAGAGTGGGGGGTGGGGTGGTTGGACGGATGGACAGAGGACAGGAAGTGCAATGGTGTTGAACGATTACATGGGGCTTAAGCTTCAGGGGTGGGGGGTTTGGGGGGGATCAGGAAGCAGATGCGTGAATGATTCAGAGGCAAACAGGGGGAGAGTGTGTCCAAACTGACGTAGGTGGACAGGGCTGTAATTATCATGTTGGTAATGTGTTGTTGAATGATTGTGGGCACAGACACTCATACACACACAGATATAGTTGGATGTCAAAGGAGTTAAAGGTTGTTTTACCAATTATCGGATAGATGCACTGCAGCGATGGAGAAGTAATGCCAATGTCGTAATCGAATCTTCCAAGTTTCTCACAGAGATGATGATTTTTATTTTGTCCTACAATAAACATATTTGTGTAGACAAAAACGATCACCACACCTGCTCCCTCCTGCCGGCCTGTTGGGTCCTGTCCTTAGAATTTTGCTGTAAACCTGAAACTTTGACTTCAAACCTGGCTCCTCTCTGCAGTCACCATCAGCGGCTGAGGGCGCAACTGTGTTATTATCTCGATTACACTCCTCCAGGCTCCAGATTAATGACAGGGAGAAAGAAAGGCCTCATGGGATGGTTCTGCCCTGCATCATTTGTCACATACGTTTACACTGTGAGACATGCACATATAACTTAAGCATATCAGTCATTCTTGTTCATCTTAGTCCTGCAAACCACATTGTGCATGTACATGTGTATGTATGTTCTTGCACGCCAAGCCTTTAAAATAATGGTCCAAGTCATTTTTTATATGATGTTTTGTCCCTGTCAAGTACATTTGTTCATTTTTTTCTTTGTAAAACAACATGCATTTTATATTTTAAATGTGCGATGAAATAAATAATTTGTGC
>JBBMJM010151980.1:0-10624 GCA_037832705.1 Centriscus cristatus
GTGTGTGTGTGTGTGTGTGTGTGTGTGTGTGTGTGTGTGTGTGTGTGTGTGTGTGTGTGTGTGTGTGTGTAGTCGCTTCAAATTCCCCCACCGATCCCTTCAGCTTCCTGAATCCAACAGCCTGCTGGATTCCTCACATAAATCTGCCGGCTGCACAACTTAAATACAACGACTGCCTTGCGGTGCTGGAAGAGGAGGTTTGTTTGTCGTCATGAGATGTAGAGTTCACACACAGGAAGAGGAAAACGCACAGGAAAAGGGAGGGCGGCACACATAGGGTCACATTCATTCACTTTCAGTCTTGTGGAATGTTCTGCACCAGGGAATTTGGGAACACAGAGCTGTAATCAGTAACTAATCATTATGTTTCTGCCTCCAGTACTCGTAGTATCGTCGTACACTCTAGACAGGGTGGTAGAGGGATTGTGGTCCTATGTTGTATTGAAAAATACAACTTCCCTTTTTGAGCAAACCTAACGTTGGACTTTTAGAATGTCTGTCCTATTTAAAAAGGACATCGACCCTTTAACCTTAAACACTGCTGCTACATTCGCGCTAGCATATTAGGAGGATGTCATTTTGTGACTATTAGCGCTTTCAGAAAAAGTCTAACCGTTCCAGAAAGCTGAGAGGTTTCACCCGGTTCCCCTAGCTGGTGTGAAGAAGGAGCTGGGAGAAGATCGGTGCCTGAAAGTTGAGATGTTGGGCTTCACATCTAGTTGCTGCTCCGACAACAGAGCGAATGGGATTAGTGTCATGAACAGCAGCATGGATGTTCTCCGCTTTCGGGAACCATGTTCTCCTTCTCCTAGCTCCTTATTCACACCAGGTAGGAGAACTGAGCGCAACTTCTCAGCTTTCAACGTCTTCTGATAGTACAAATAGTCACATGATCATGGTACTCCGACGTATGCTAGCGCTAATGCAGTTGGCGTTAACTCGTGACCATCTAGCGTCTACAAACTTCTACTCTCCACCGCAGACGCCTCCGTACACGGCTGTTTACACACGAGCGCATCAACCCAAACATCCTCTGCTGTCGACATGTTGACTGTGTTCCTCAGCGTCCGATCTGATCTCAAGGGGGGGACAATGGCGTATAAAGCATAATGCACCACATCAAAACAGATGCGGCGCCCCGACAGTAGCCTGCTTGTCTTCCTCCATGTTTACATGCTGGCTTCCTGTGTCCCACTTAATCAGCGGGATCTGGGTGTCTGCCTGCCGCACCGCTGGAGAGCAGGACTAGACTAAACTCCTGGAGGATTGAGCCCCCGTGTCATCTCCAATCGCAGCCATGCAAAAACAAACCACAGTGGTAAATTACACAAAGAGCCAGACGCGCTGCTCCTTATCGAGATGTCTTTTCTGACACACCGTTGTCTTGTTTTCTTCCGTAAAGACAACGCCTCCACCGGCCTGTCCGCCCTCGTCATCACCTCTGAATGCCACATATGTCAAGATAATCTCCTGGATCTCAGGAGCTGCTCGGCGACTCGTCCTGCGGATTCCACAGTTGATCATTCAGCACAGCGGAGGTCGCAGCTTGTGTCGGCTTGTCTGCCTTCGCTCAAACTCTGTGGCTTCTTGTTGTTTGCGTTTGTCTCCTTGCTCTCCATTCAGACCTCCATCACTCCATCTTGTGTTTATACGAGATGAAGACGTCTCGTGGAGATATGTATGTGTTGGTATGTTGTTGTAAAACAGAATTAAGTTATTTATGTTATTGGCAGGATTTGTTCAAAAGAACTTGTCTGAATGTGGATGTGAAGTGCAAAAATGGTTAAATTTGCAGTTTCTTTTCATAAATGAAGAACTCACTTTCCGTAATGATATATAAAGTTAAAGATCACATTTCTCTGTGATATAAATTATAGTTACTATATTTGTAACTTGTGTTGAGACATTTGAGATGAGTCATTTTACTATTAAAACAAGGCGGAAGAACGGAATGCAGTCCACATCTAACCAGAAGCGCATAGAGCTGAGTATGTTTACAAATGTGATAAATATAGGTACAGAATTAAGTAACTGCAGTATAATTCACGTGTATCTTTTCGTCAACTCCTCTTTTCTCTTTATGCATTTATTTTTTTTAATTTATATTTATGCATCTGCATAGTGCAGGATGAAACATCATGACTGATAAAAGTAGACCCATAGAAACATATAGCTTAGTGTCTGCAGGAGCCATGAGGATGTAAAACATCCCATCAAATACCGGGGTGTCAGGTGAATGTGAAGCTGATCATTCACCTTGAAGGAAAACAACTGAAATAACAAATACAACAACAGGACATAAAGGGAATAGATGTGAATCCTTGAGGAGGAAGAAGATGAGGAGTGGTGGTTATCTCATGTCCTCAGTGTCACTGGCACACACACACACACACACACACACACACACAAACACACACATTGAATTGCCAGAACATCCATCAAGAGATCTCTGAAAGTTGAACTGTGTGCGTGTGTGTGTGTGTGTGTGTGTGTGTCCGTGTGTGTGTGTGTGTGTGTGTGTCACACTGTATCTCCGTGCATGCAGACCTTCTATGTGCATGCCTTCGGCTCTGCTTGCATCCTGTTTATCTTCCAGGAGAACCTGTTGCGAGCAGCTCACTAATTACCATGGGACGGCGCCAAGCACTCCAGTGACAGATGTTTCAGCTGGATGGCAGCTAATGAACATCGTCTGGAAAACGGCCATCGTACTATCCTCTGGAGGGCTCCCATGATTCATTATGCCTGTATTCATGCCAGGGGCCACTGGATCCACATTATCAGCCGGCGCAGATCCGACTAAATGTGAAGGCTTTGCCATGAAATGAGCTGAGGGCTCCTTATACAGATGATTAGTATGTTATTGGCACATTTTTGTTTTCGGTGGAAGCAATATCATTGTTTAATTAGCCCATCATTGTTGTTTTTGGTTTTGCGGTTAATACCCTTTGGGCACTTTAGGATTTAATGACATTCATCCACGGCTGGAGGACATAGGATTGGATTCATTTCCAAATTGTTGGGAAAACAATGGCTGAGTGGGAGGCAGCTAATTGTTAGCAGTTAATTGTTTTGAATGTCACAAACACTTTAGTGGGTCTGGAGGGGCATAATCCAGAACCTGCTGATGTGGTCCATTCAGCTCCAGAACAAGAACACGTTCACTGTCGACTTGCGGAAAAATAAAGTTAACAGTTTACAAAATTGCACAGAAAAAACAACAACCAACATGTGTAAACAATGTAGCTGTAGCTTTCTACTAAAACGACCACATGTTCATCTTTGGTCATTGCGCCCCCTGCTGTTGTGGAGGGCAGAGTCACAGATTGTAGATTGTCTTTTGTGGCTCAAACTTTGAAACACAGTCTGACTTCCTCTGACACATGTTTCAAACATTCACCATCGCCTCACTGAGACGGAATCTCACAATAACGTGTTCGTTCCCGTTTTCCAGCAGCTCATTAGCCTTCATTACAATCAACTGGGCTCCTGCGAGGTGACGAAGCAGCCGTACAGACAGCACTCAAACCGGACAGCCTCAATAACTGTCAAAGCCCCACGAGTGGAGCACGAATGCTAATCAGCGCGGAGAATGCAGCCAATTGATTCTAATTGGTTTGCCTCCAACCGCGGCGAGGCGGCCAAGGGGTTACTCTTAAGGTTCGACTGCATGCAGGCCGATCTAATCCAGCACACAATGAGACATATGGGACTGTGTCTTTTGCAAATCTGTGCATAGAATAAGAACTAAAGCACCGGGTTTCTCTCCTCTAAAGGGGCTTGTGGTGAATGGCTGGCTGGGAGTGGCCCTGGAACCCGGACGCATAATTGTCGTGCTGCCTCTCGGCCCGAATGAATTATTTATCGAACGGTAAAAGCAAGAGAGGATAAACGAAGTAATGTTTTCCATCGCAACAGTTGCGTCCATGGTCTCCATGTTTCCAATCGCTATTACCCACATTTAGTGTTAAATTCAAATTACATCTTCTCGGTCAGCGTCGCTAAGAGCAAACATTCAGACTCCATCCTCCCGTACAGCTTTACTTTCTTCATGTCTCATGTTATCCAAGAAGCCAAACTTCAGTTTTATTGAGGAAAGGGTTCGGGTCAGGTTGAAGTATTTCTGATTCTCTTTCTTAGCCTAAACTTGCTGACAGTGTCATTTGCAAAGGAATTTGGGGGAAAATGCTGGTGAATAAGTAAATTAACAGATGTGACAGCAGTGTGAATAGTAACACCGATCCTTCAAGTTGTATCACAAAGTTTACTCTCTACCATATCAAATACAACCTTGTACAGAAAAAAATCTATTTCCAATTTCTCCCTCCCTCCCGCCAAATGAATGAATGAATGTCCAGTAAAGAGGAAAGCTTGAAAGCAGGTTTAGTACTCGGTGTCCATACAGATGTTATCCTCCCAGCTACACACCCAAGTCCAAAAAGATCTCATTCAGACGGAAAGAGAAAGAAGTCCTGATCTCCCAGTCGATCCATTGTCAGGGGGCTATTAGTGCTCCGGTTTCCTGGCTACATCTGAGGAGACGGCATTGGTTTTCACTGGAAGTCTGGCCTCAGCGGTGCAGGTGCCCCACAGATTTAGTTTCATGCCCTTTATGTGCAGCACTTGCCATCTGCTTGATCGGACTGTGTAGGCAGGTCGGATGGTTGTGAAAAGAAATCGGCCCTCCGATTTGTGTGTGTGTGTGTTACATGACAGCGGAGAGGGAGGAAAAAAGGAGAGCGGAAGGGAGAAACGGGCGGAAGCAATCGGGATCAGTGTTTTTCTGTTGGAGAGACCAACCTGACATTCATCAGAAGTTCTTGTTTTTATCTTCTTTCACTACATCGGCCCTCGACCTGGTCAGTGGGGGCGGAGTCACGTCCCTCTGGAAACCAGATGATGAACAGGATCTGACAGCAGTTCAGTCAGAAAAGAGAACCTGCTTTGAAAGATCGTACTTCCAGGGTGAGGAATGTAGAGCAGACATCGGTGAATACAACGCCGAGTGGGGGGGGGTCGGTGTCAGTCTCCCTCCTGCTCTGTCTTGCTCTTTCTCCTGTCAGCAGACAAAGCTGCCACAGATACAGCTCGTGTACGCAGACTGACGCTTCTCGCTGTGGAACGTGGGCAAACACAACACGCACCTGCATGATTGACACTTTTACCTCGTTGCCTCTGTGAAAGTGGCAGAACGGCGCACTGTACTGACTCCTACGCCCGGCGCGTTGGAAGACGCCTGACTCAAAGGGTGTTTCACAGGGGAACGTCGACCTATTCATGTGTGACTTCATTCAGCTCCGGTGACTGGAGCTCGTTGTCACATCTCAGCTGGGGGTTGTCAGTGTCCCACTCAGATGGAAATGTACAGAAGTGCCGAGCGACATCACCAGCATGACCTTTGTCATTGTCAGTTGATGTTTCCGAGTCCATCCAAAACATGAAGTCACGATGCCATTGGCTCAGGAGGTTCACTGGGTCGGCGGTTTGGATCTTGCTCCATCCCAGTTTTCATCCACACTGCCCTGTGTGAAGGTCTGGTGGTGGAGGTCGGGAAGACCACGGGTGCAAACAAGCAGCCATGTTTCAAGATGTAGTTTACCACCATCAGGGTGTGAATGAATTGATTTGTTGTGTGGATTTCTCTTGGAGAATGAAGAATGAATGAAGATGAATGAAGTGTGTCTGGAAAAGCAGTATACAAGTATAAGACTGATCCATCACTATTATTATTACCATTGTGATGATTATTATTAGTTGTGTAAAGTAGGAAAGGAGAAGGTTTGAATCCATTCCATTGACTATGACACACAAAAGAAGTAATATTTACAAAAGAAACAGTGTAAAAGAATGTAAAGTGAGCAGCCAACGTTCAGACCTTCAGGCGCATTGCTTATTATAACCTTGGCAATAATAAGCAGGGGAAGGAAAGGAAGGAAAAGAGGCGACGTAAGACATGTTTCGCATGTATATACACCAACGACACTGTCGGAATCTGGTTAACAACAGGGCGGAATGCAGGATAGAAAATGAGCAGAAGGAGCTCGGTTTGGGTCCTCCGAACAAAAAGATCAGTCATTCCAGAAAGGAGATGAGCTGTTGTCACACAAACAGTAAATGAAAGTGAAAAAGAGCAGAACGGGTCATCAAAAATGTGAATTATTGTCGTGTTTCTTTGGTTTGATATTTAACCAGGAGCAGAAAACTTGCATCTGCCATTGTCCATAAATGCAATAAATTTAATAAATTCACACAATTGATTAAACAATACAATACAATGAAGAAGTGTATAAAAAAAGATAAAATAAGTTACATTATGTAAATTTTCATGCAAGATAATAAAATTGACTTATGAATAAAGTATAAATTCAACAATAATAATGATAATACAAAGCTGCATTTATAGTCGTAAATAAAATGAATGTGTGTTCTTAGTTTAGTGTGTCGGGTCAATGTCAGATTCAGACAAATTGCTGACGCTTGAGGGTTTGAGTGGGTGAAGACAGTTTGCAGTTGTGTGTCACATCGCAGCTCATGTGGCAGAATAGGATGACGATGCTCATACTTCACTGACCACCCCCCACAACCCCTCCACACACACGTGCCAGAATAGATCCTCTTTGGAGAAGACACAAACTGCCTAAGACACGTGTAGAAGGTGTGTGCGTACGTACATTCTGAATGTCGCATGCGGCTGCAAAAGAGAATATATTGCGTGGGAAACAGCAGCACACACCATTATTGCATTGTCAGTTTGAGAGGGGGGGGGTTATCAACTTTGGATTGTTGATGTATAAACAGATGTCAGAGCTAATTACATCCAATGCTGGTTGGAAACAATCATGACAAGTGATACATGTAAATATCAGCCTCTCTGCATCTGTGCGGTGTAAATTCAGAGGAAACACGGAATTTGTGGGTGTCTGCACCTGCACCGTGTTAGTACACAGAAATATATATATTTGTTTTGCCAGATTGCACTCAGCTCACATGCTGCCTGCATCTCTTCAGGATTCCCGGCAGAATTCGGTCTCAAAGTAAACAGAGGTGCAGGTCGGGTGTCTGTGCGGAGTCCAACAGAAAGAGAGACACATTTCCCTGCAGCACACCAGGGAACACTTCACTGTGAAGTCGTCAGACTTACAGGGTCCGCCTACACTTACTTTACAAACTGGTGTCCTTGGGTTTTTCTTTAAAAGACGGAGTCCAAATTGATTACGTCACTTTTTTCCCTCCCTTTTGTGTTCCTGTTTGTTTCTCCCCACTCACTGTTTTCACCTGTCTGCGATCGGATTCCAACAAAACACTTGACAACACTGTTCCACGTCCAACACAATATTACTGTAACCATGACAACACAAAGCATGAGCAAATGGACAATGTTTTCCTGACCCACAGTTCGGCCCAAACATAACCAGCATTCACACATCGTAAAATATTACATGTGCAGACAGATGTATTTCATTTGGGGAGGTGTTACCTATAGCGTCATGTTTTAACGGGACTGTGAGCGTCCCAGTCGAGGGCGTGACACGGTTTGGCCGACAGGAAGAAAACTGCTTGTTAAAAGGACAGTAAGCTCTTGGACACACAAACTGTTTTTTTGTTGCATGTGAGGAGAAAAGATTTATGAAAGACGTCCCTTCTTCAGTGCCTCGTTCGCACATCGAACGCGCTCACATTTCTTAAGTTTAGTCTTGCTCCTCTCTGGCAGTGACAGATAACGTCCATCAGGCCTGTGTGACTGTGGTTTGAGGAAAGCGTCTGGTCTCTCTGGAGTTTTCAGCTGTCACACTTCTTGCTTTAATTCCACATGAATGAGGTCCTTTGAATCCATTGTCTGAATGTAAAAGCCCTTCCTGCCCCGTGTGGAGTCCATTCCTACCTGTTTGGCTCCTCCCACTGGAACGTACCCAACAAATGAATGATTAATGCAAAACACAATTCAACATTTCACAGCAGTTAAACTCCAATCTCACAAACCAGGGCAAAAATTGCACCAAAGGCCTGGAAACACTTGAGTTTTTCCACTCTGGCATCTTATTAGGCAGCTGTCTCTGCTGCTCGGGTCCTTTTCGCCAAACCAGGAAGTCCTGCCATGGTGAGAACAAACTGAAATGCTTGACTATTGATGTATTATCAAATTCATATCCTTTTGAAACATGTTCTTATTAATCCATCTGAGTCCACTGAACTGAAGTATGTGAGTCAGCATTATTGATTATAGCTAATTTATTTTTCTGTTTTTATAAACTTGCATCCAGTTGAATCCCATCAATGGCCAGTGACGCAGGGACGGACACCACCTGATGTGTGACAGATTGAAGTGACGTAAGTTGATATGTTGGGAACAAGAACATGCTTGAAAAAGCAGAAAGTAATTGCAGAAATACATCAAGTAGAATCATCGTCTCTATGACGGGGTCCTGAACCAGCTCCCCATTAAAAGACAGGACAGTTTTAAAGGCACTAAAGTGGGAATCTACCGGTGGAACAGATGCACTTTGTCATCGCGCCTTCACAGAGCAGTGACCACCTGCCGCTGGCCCACTTGACCCCTCCGCTCTCTTCCTCTCTGCTCAACCATGCACTGCAAACTCGCCCTCATCTGTCTCCGCTGTGCGACATGTACAGTTCTAATGGAGGGTGGTGGTGGTGGTGGGGGTGGTGGTGGTGGTGGTGGTGGGGGGGGGGTGGCTGGAGTTTACAGTAAGAGTCAACCATTATTTCCAAGTTAATCCATCCTCTGCAAATGAGTAATGCATACCGGAGCAGAGGCCGCTTGCTGGCCGGCTGAGGACGTCCCAGCTGTTTTACTGCTGACAAAGAGAAGATTGTTAATTGTCTCGTTATGAGATAAATCCTCTACTTGTGCAGATATGGGGGAGGTGTGTGTGTGGGGGGGGCATAAACAGCTGGGAAAACATTCCGCTCAACACTCCTGTTGGCTTTGGATTTGCAAACTATTTGAGGAAGATAGATGGAGCTGAATGCACCAGTGTGGGGTTTGTCAGTCAAATGTCCAACGTTTACTCTTGACATGGAACTCATGTCAGTTGTGTGGGCGGTGGGAGCGTATTAATGCATTTATTATGTAGGTGGCTGCACAGAGGGGGGGGTCCGGAACAGTTCAAGGGTTCATCGGTGAACAAATGTTTCTCTGAGCGACACGCGCAACGGCGCTGAAACCCGTTTATTCATTCATCCCAAATCAAAATGTCAGATTGAAAGAGTTTTGGCCACCAGCACGCATGAATTTCAAACAGGGAATCTGCAAAATAAACACAAACTTTGGATGAACACTGACCGTAGTTACCACTAACTACTAATCCTTCATCCTCACATGTGTCCTCACGTCTGTTCGAGCTCTGAAATGTCAACATGTGAGATTCCTTTGGACGGCGTTGGACTCGCTGGTGTATGACTTGACACTGATGTGTTGCATCTGATTGACGTCTGGTTGTCAACTTGTATTAATAACTTGTATTAATGACTTACGGCAGATGGGAAAAGACTGTGGGTGCGGTTCAGGTTGCCACTGGTGCAGAGCAGTTGGTGTGTGTGTGTGTGTGTGTGTGTGTGTGTGTGTGTGTGAGCGTCTCGTTTTTGATGTGGATAGACGTACACGGGCTGACAGTCCCATGTGTCTTGTACAGATGCCAAAAAGTTTCCTTGTATGTCATTACAAGTTCCAGAGGTTTGTGACAAAAGCCATTTAAAAGCGGAGGCTGAGAAGAAACTTGGGACGTCGCCATTTCAGAAACCTCACGATGCAGTTTTGTTTGTTTTGTTTTAACTCTTGATCCTATTATTATTAAGCTAGGAAACTAATGATAGACTGAAGTATATCTGAGTTTAGTGTCGCGGCTGCAATAATGAATTGACTGCAGCGTGTTTCAATAGAGGAAAAGTCGAAAAAACGACCTGGACAAACCTTACAGAGGTCAGACGCGAACCCACAGCTCGCTGTGACTTCTTCGGTCCTACAGCTTATGATTCAAGTGAGTGTATGTCGAGCGTCCTCCAGTGTCCGTCCGCCCGTGACCCGCCGAGTCCTGAGGAGGCCGTGAGCACCGGCTAATGGAAGGGAGACAAAACACTGTGTACGGCTGATAGCATCTGTTTGTGTAAGCGGACCTGAATGGGCGTCTGGAGAACGCAGCGGAGAAGAGAGAGAGCGTCAGAGGAGAGAAGGGGCAGGTGTCTGGAGCTGAAAACGTCCCTAAAATGAGGAATGACGGACGCACTCACACCCACAGATGTGCTGCTCCGGCTAATGCACATTGGTTTGACGAGAATACGACACTGATTATTTGGATTAACGGTGACCGAGGTTAAAGGTCAACAAGGAGAGTACAGGCGAACGCCCAGGTGGTCGACGTATAAACATCTCAAAACGGGCGTGCAGACTCATTAACCGGCTTTTATTTTGGTGAATCACAAATTCCCTCTCCCGGGGGGGATGTTGAATGTTTGATTGAGTCTCCAGATTTGCTGGTGACAAGAAACCGACAGACTGGACCGTTTTTGTGTTTACTAAAGTCAGTGTTTTTGTAAAGAGGCTAGCAGCCAAGGCTGGTGTATGTCATCTGGCCACGGCTAGCAGCTAACCATAGGTTTCGCGCGC
>JBBMJM010152021.1:0-10623 GCA_037832705.1 Centriscus cristatus
TGTGTGTGTGTGTGTGTGTGTGTGTGTGTGTGTGTGTGTGTGTGTGTGTGTGTGTGTGTGTGTGTGTGTGTGTATTCTTTGTGTTGCCACCCCAAATGAGCCAGTGTTCATACCCAGACAGATCTTAGACAGCAGGGCAAATATTAGCCTACGGTGCTGTAAGATCCTCCGCCAGAGGAACGCTGAGAATGCTAGCACTGTCGACGTCACACCTGTGGAAAGTCAAGATAAAATAAGACATTTGGACATCAGGGTTTGGAGATGTGGGTTTGTGCTACTGAATGCAGCAATGATATTTTATGTTCTCACTTATGCTTAAGGACTATTGAGCTACGAAACCACCAACCAGCTACAGAGCACATTCATTTAGTGTGAGATGCTGTTAGAAGACATCAACCAGAAAATTAATACAATTAAACTAATTTGACATGTTGGATTTAAAAAAGTGTAGAATTAATTAGAAACTAGTTTTGAGTGGAATTCCTGGACTAACGGATTGAATGAAATAGTACAGATATATTATTTCGATATATGATTCAGTGACTCTTACCAGTGTCAGCATGCAGATTGCGTCATGTATTTCTTTCAGAAAGGTGCAAAATAACACCTTGTAAAACATGGAAACACATTTAAGATGAATGAACCCTGCTTCTGCCTCCCAGCTTGAACTTACTTTAGTACTCAAGATATTTCCTGTGCACAGAGACAGAGGGGCTTTCATTCCCTAGTTTGTATGGAATTTCCAGTTGATAACATGAGACTCTTGACGTCCTGTTTCCATTTGACTAACGAGGATGACGTAGTGGCCAAACGCACTGTACAGTATATCCTGAAAAACACAGAATATGAATGTAAACGTGCCAGAGTTTGGGAAAAAACACAGCGACATGGAGAGAGAGAGAGAGAGAGAGAGAGAGAGAGAGAGAGAGAGAGAGAGAAAATTACAGTAATAAAAGGACTCATTCATGTTAACACTTACTTCTCTGTTTGTCTCATTAGTATTTCTGGTTAAGAGATGTTTATGCAGGTCGAAACACCATTTTTGCTGCTGGCTGCTTGTGCTGATTTTTGATTGCTAAGTTCTTGTCTCAACATTTGATCATCTCAGTGCATATGTTTATATAGATTTGAACTTTGAACACAAATCTGATTTCAGTGTTGATAATTTGTTTCTTTTCCAGAGAACAATGAGCCCCCTGCTTCTGCTGTGTGTGTCCTTGCCCCTCATCTTGGCAACAACATCATTTGAAGAACATGATGGTATATTCATTCATCCTAAATATAGAGATGCATGATTTAGATGAAAAAAAAAAATCAATACATAATCACATAAGCCAGATCTGGTTACTCTAACAAATCCAGCTTGACCTATCTGTTCTCCAGAGTTGGATGGCACATTGCGTGTCAGCATCCCCATGGAGATGCCTCTCCAACCACTGCTGGGGGGCAAGGTAGTGGTGCCCTGCTATTTCCAAGACAACACCATCAATGACAACGCAGCCCCCACCATCACCCCACTCGCTCACCGCATCAAATGGAGCTATGTCACCAAAGAAAAAGTCACAACGATCCTCGTTGCCTCAGAAGGAAAAGTCCACGTGGAGACAGAGTATTTAGATAGAGTGACAATGGTTAATTACCCACTCGTCCCCACTGACGCCACCATGGAGATGACAGAGCTAAGATCCAAAGATTCTGGCACCTATCGCTGCGAGGTGATTCACGGCATTGAGGATAACTATGACTCTGTGGAGATCCAGGTTCAAGGTATGTCACAGGACAGACACATTCCCAACTGTAATGCCTCAAAATGATAGAATATTCATTTTACAGTGAGACTTATTGGACGACACAATTGTTTATCTGACGTTTTACTCTCGCAGGTATTGTTTTCCACTACCGAGCCATCACCACCCGCTACACTTTGACATTTGAAAAAGCCAAAGCAGCTTGCATACAAAACAGCGCCACCATTGCCACTCCAGCTCAACTTCAAGCCGCCTATGATGATGGATATCACCAGTGTGATGCTGGGTGGCTGTCTGATCAGACTGTCAGGTAGTATTCCTCCATCTATGCCTGTTTATTCATTAGGGTCCCTGAAAATAAGTCCCTGAAAATAAGTCACACATTAGAGCTTAAGATGAAGAATAATGATAATAATGTCAACATGCACTGAAACGCATTACTTTTTTCACCATCAGTAGAAAAGACACCGGTATACTTCAAAAAAGGTTAATCAGACTGTGGGCAAGTAGCAGTATCTTGAACTCTACGGCTTACGTGACTTGAAGTGACTATTACATCTATGTCACACCCCTCTCTGGAGGTGGTGAGGTTTCGCTGGTGGATTTAAAAAAAAAAAAAAAAAAGACATTCGCTGAACAGAAAATAATTATTCAAGTGTTATGACACTCTCTGATATTTAATATGACATATGAGACCAAGTCATATTAACTCTTAATGGTGGAATGTAAAACATAACTGATGTTGTGAAGATAAATAGGCACAAAGGAAGCCCCTGAGGTCTCAGCCCCTGACCTCTATTGACTGCCTTCTTTCATGTTATCTTAAGGTACCCTATCCATGAGCCACGTGAGCGTTGCTATGGAGACAAAGAGAACTTCCCTGGAGTAAGAACCTATGGTGTGAGAGATGTCAATGAGACCTACGATGTGTACTGTTTCGCTGAGAAGATGTCAGGTAAATTCATTTTTTTTAGAACTTAAAAAAAGAGATTTAAATGTTGAAGGCAGAAGGACTGAATACATCTGTATCATGTCATGTTAGTGCATCACATTGCAACACTGTAAACAGAAGGGTCAAACCGACTGTGCCCCCCCATCTGTCTCCTCCCAGGCAGAGTTTTCTACTCCATGTCTGTGGAGAAGTTTAGCTTCTACGAAGCAGGAGATCAGTGTACAAAACTTGGTGCCAGACTCGCCACTACTGGAGAACTTTACTTGGCCTGGAAGACTGGCATGGATGTGTGTAATGCTGGTTGGCTGGCGGACAGGAGCGTTCGTTACCCCATCAACATCGCCAGACCTCAATGTGGTGGAGGGCTTTTGGGAGTGAGAACCGTTTACCTGTTCCCCAACCAGACAGGATACCCCTACCCAGACTCTCGCTACGATGCCATCTGCTTCCAAGGTAAACCCCCTCTGATTATACACCTCTATTGTTTCCATTGAATTGTGGAATGAGATTAAAAAAATACTTAGTAGAGACTACAGTTACAGTTAAACCCTGTGCTTTGTCAAAATTTGCATTTAATAAGACAGAGATGACAAGAAAACAGTAAATTCTTACATTACAGGATAATCTAATAACTAAACAAACACCACATCCACTTTGGCGCATAAAGAATCAGCCATAGCTCAACTCAAAAGCTCTTTTTAGACAATCCAGGTAATTGGAAATTGAAACTATTTTGTATGACAAACAGCTAGTGAAGATGAAGGTGCAGTGCCTGCCAGGACAACTCCTTTCCCAGACATAATCCGTGTAACACCCGCTCCTGGGGCATTTCCAAGTCTTACGACCCTACCTGGAGGTCAGGAGATCAAACGCGGAGAAGTGGACACTCTCTCTCCACTGCCCTTACCACCATTCATGGCTCCCACAGGTACCTGTTGTTGGTAGTTATTTGTAACATTTCTAGGTTCCAAAATGAGAAAACATGGAACTTTCTCATCTTCTCCTTGCTGCGCTACATAGGAGTGGTGTTCCACTACCGGCCTATCACGGGTCGGTACACTCTGACCTTTCTGGAGGCCCAGCAGGCCTGCAAGAGTATTGGAGCAGTCATTGCCAGCCCTGAGCAGCTGCAGGCAGCCTTTGAGAAAGGCTTGCACCAATGTGATGCTGGGTGGCTCCGTGACCAGACTGTCAGGTGAGTTGAAGCCACACAGATTAACCAACATGACTGATTTTCACTGGTGTAATTAAATTTGATAAGTTATAAATTTGTGAGAATTGACGCTACACCTCACAAATTGTGAAGGATTCTTTGTTTTTGGCACAAAGATATAGAAACTAACCATGGACAGTAGATCAATATCAAAAATCTACTTTCCTGCTCAGGTATCCCATCGTGTCACCAAGAGATAACTGTGCTGGCAATCTGCATCACCTTCCGGGGGTTAGATCTTACGGCCTGAGGCCAGACAATGAACGCTATGATGTATTTTGTTATGTCGAACAACTACAAGGTAAGGAACATGGACCCCCGCCAACTCTAAACTAACTAAATGACATAAACGTGCATGCACTTCCAGTAGAAATGCCATCTTGTGATGTCATCTCATATATTTGAACTCTTCTAAATTCTTCCATCACTCTCCAAGGTGAGGTCTTTTTCACAAGCGACTACGATAGCTTCTCCTATGAAGAGGCTGTGCAGCACTGCCAGAATCTCAACACTACCCTGGCCACCACTGGGCAGCTTTATGCTGCTTGGAGCCAAGGCCTTGACAAGTGTCGACCAGGCTGGCTGATGGACCGCAGTGTCCGCTATCCCATTACGACTCCCAGATCCCACTGTGGGGGTGGCCAGGTGGGGGTCCACATCATCTACGCCTACCCCAACCAAACGGGCTTCCCCGATGAGCACTCACGCTATGACGCCTATTGTTATAAAGGTACACAAAAAAGGGCAACGTATCGAAATAAAAGTGGAAATTAAGTCCATTAAACCCCAATCACAGAGCATCACAACTTGTCCACAATCTACTGAATCATAATTGCTATCCTCTGTGTTTCACAGCTGAAACCTTTGTCATTGACTCTGAAAACCAAACCAGTGTGGACTTTACGATTGTGACGGAAGTTATCGTCAACAAAACAACAGTCGCAGTTGATCAGTTTGCACCCACTGGTAAGACGGCTCGATGAAATCTATTTACTTTTGTTTTTTCTTGTGTTCTGATGATTTACATGCCGTTTTTTGTCTTGTATTTTAGTTGAAACTACTGTAGCCTACAATGAAACTGAAACCATGCTGAACATTACCGAGATAGAGGTGTTCATCAACAAGACAACTATCACAACCCACCAAACAGTTCCTGGTGAGACAACTAGATAAACTCAACCGAGCTTTGCTTGATGTTAGCGTATAATCTACAAAATGTAATCTACCTTTGTAAATATTCATCTGGAAAATGTGTTAGGGAAGAAATTTATTTTGTTTATTTATATGCATATTCTGGTAATGGAATTCAATATTACCGTACACATTGACTATTTGACATTCATGAAAGAAAACAATAGACTGAATCTAATGTGTTGTCTTCTCATTTTCTTTCTTACCTTCAGTTCCTGTTGATGGGCCTGGCTCTGGTTCAGGTGATCATTCAGCCAGTGGGGAAATATCAGGGGAGTCCAGTACTTCCAGTGGCAGTGGGGATGCCTCCGGGTCAGGATTGGAAGTCATCTTTAGTGGACACACTGACGTTTTCTCCGGAGAGCACTCTGCCTCTGGGGGTCCACATGAGGCAGAGGGGGGAAGTGCTGTCATCATGACATCTGGAGAGCAGTACAGTGCATCTGGATCTGCATCAGGCTTTGGATCTGGGTCTGCATCCGGCTTTGAATCTGGGTCTGCATCCGGCTTTGGATCTGGGTCTGTGTCTGGCTTTGGATCTGGGTCTGCGTCCGGCTTTGGATCTGGGTCTGCGTCCGGCTTTGGATCTGGGTCTGCGTCCGGCTTTGGATCTGGGTCTGCGTCCGGCTTTGGACCTGGGTCTGCGTCCGGCTTTGGATCTGGGTCTGCGTCCGGCTTTGGATCTGGCTCTGCATCTGGCTTTGGCTCTGGGCCTGAGTCTGGCTTTGGATCTGGGTCTGCATCTGGTTTTGTTGAATCTGGATCAGGTTCTGCCAGTGGCATGGACAGTGGTAGTGGGGACATCAGTGGCAGTGACGGTTTACTGATCAGCTTGGTGGATGAAAAAATTGAGGAGTTTTTGACCAACCAAATCCTCACTGAGCAGCTAGGCAGCGGGGACATACTTGTATCAGGTATGTCTGGATCAGGAAGTATATCTGGATCAGGAATTATGTTCGGATCAGGAAGTGCATCAGGATCGGGAAGTATGTATGAATCAGGAAGTACGTCTGGATCAGGAAGCATGTTTGGATCGGGAATCATGTCTGGATCAGGAAGCATGTCTGGATCAGGAAGCATGTCTGGGTCAGGCATTAGTGGCTTTTCTGGCATTTCTTTCACAGATGACAGTGACATTGACCTGACAGTTCAGCCACTGGGTGAGCAGGAATTGTCTGGAGATCATATCTTTGGATCAGGTTACACAAGCGGCTTCCCAAGTGGTTTTCCATCAGGTGCATCAGGCAGCGGCTCTGCCTCTGGAGACTCTTTCCATCAGGGTAGTGATGTCATCTTTTTAACAGACGATGAAATGATAGAAGTGACCTCTTCACCACAGGAACGCCAGCCTGAACAGGGCAGGGGAGTAGTAGAAATAAGTGGGGAAGAAAGTGGCTCTGGGATCCACTATGCATTTAGTGGCACTTTAGAACATATCTCTGGCAGTGGGACTCATGGCAAAACTGAGGGGCTTTCCATACCCCTACCACCTGGGTCTACTATGACTTACCAAGATTACACTGACAGTCTTGGCCAGTCGGGACATGGGGAGGACCAGAGAGGCATGGCTGAACCGACAGTTTATGTTGTGACTCCCGATGCTGCTTATGCCAGCCCAACAACAGAACCATCTGTGTCTCTGTCGACCCCTGCTGTTGTGGTGCAGCCTGATGTCGAAGAGGGTATGTTTGCAGTGATTGTGCTGATATCATACATACAACACATAACCAAAAGATATAGCCGACCAAGTGATCCACCTGTTATTATGTTAAGCATTATTTGACATGGACATTATCATCTCATGACTTCTGCGTGAATGTTTTCTGAGTGTTTCTTAACATGTTTGTGTGTTTATTTGTGCAGTTGTGCAAGGCTGTGCTGACGGCTGGATGGAGTTCATGGGAAGCTGTTACCTCCACTTCACAGAAAGACACACCTGGACTGACGCTGAGCAGCGCTGTCTGGAACTGAATGCTCACCTAGTCAGCATCAGGTCTCAGGAGGAGCAGCTCTTCCTCAACTGTGAGTGACTGTAGACAAAAAGGATTTTTTTTCTAGAATCTGAATGTACACTGTGTCCTCATCCTGCTCATATAAACATACATAAATCATAGCAACACTGGTCTGTGTTGTGCTAGAGATGGGCCATACAGTGCAATTAACCCAGGCACATTTGAGTTCACAGATGGTTCTGATGTGATAGCTAGAGGGTCACAGCGCAAAAAGCATATTTGTGCCCCGTCTAAAGTCACTGCACCAATTAGCTTTTGATATGGCTCAGATGACCCCATCTAATCCTACTTAGACAGGAATACAACATTTTACCTATGCTGTTGTGAAGGAACCTTCAACTCTGCTATATGGGAAGATGAATGGAATGAGCAAGTTTTTCAAGGATTCAAATTCACTCAAAGTTTTGAAGGGTCCTGTCCTTACGTCAGCACCGTGATGATTGTAAGCATTGTGCGGTAGTCAGGGGAAATCAAGGGAAATGTGCTTATTTTCTTGTTGTATTGCAGCCAAAGGTCAAGACTACGAGTGGATAGGACTCAACGACAAAGTGGTTCAGAATGACTTCCACTGGACAGATGGCAGTCCTCTGGTGAGTTCATAACATCACATGCATGAAAATGCCTATTTTTTTGTTTTAACAAAGTTTCATTGCATTGTTCACTCTACATAGAATTTGCTTGTTTTATTCAAATATTGTGTTTCACAAAGTATTCTTGTAACATTCTAAGACATATGAGAACTGGAGGCCCAACCAACCAGACAACTACTTTAACTCTGGGGAGGACTGTGTGGTGATGATCGGGCATGAAGGTGGTCAGTGGAACGACGTGCCCTGCAACTACTATCTTCCTTTCACCTGCAGGACTGAACCTGGTAGGTTTGTGCAGTCGGAACATTTTCTCATGTTGGGACCCAGAAATAATTGCGTTGTGCTTTTAACCTGCTGTTAAAAGGTAGAATTTAAGTGATTGGAGATCATCTCAATTCAACCACCAAAATGAGTGAAAGGAGGTTGTGTAGTTTGTATCTGCTTATTATATTTCTCCTTTGTAGTTTGCCAATGTACATAACAAAGTAACAAAAACAAGAATCTTGACCAAGACCGGCTTGAGAATAAGAGACTTGGAGGAGCATGTTCGTGTTTCAGTTAGGTTATTCATATGAATGTGAAAAAAACAACAATTAGAATTAAAGAAGAAGAAGAAGAAGAAGAAAAACAAGAAGAAAAACAAGTAGAATAACAACAAGAAGAAGAGGAATATACAAGTGTCAAAATGTCATGGTACATTAGGTACTTATACAAAAAATAACTACCAAAAATAACGTGTTGTCTATCTTGTCTGCCAGTCATGTGTGGACCACCCCCTGAGGTAGAACACGGGGTCCAGATGGGCACCAGCAGAGACCGCTACCCTATCAATTCCAAAGTCCGCTATCAGTGCGAGGCAGGTTACACACAGCGCCACCTGCCTCTCATACGCTGTATGGAAAACGGACAGTGGGAGAAACCACAGGTGGAATGTACAGAGAGTGAGTATTGAAATCATTCAACACAGGTTTATCCGTTAAATTATTTGTAAATCTGCCTCTATAACAACTATAACATGTTGACTGATATACTAACTATAATATACTAGGAGACAAGCAAAAAAAAAATCCTATCAACATTAAACTGACGAAGAGGCTGTTTAAATAGATCCTTTATCTGTGTCACTTACCTCGGCATAATTTATACAACTTCCAATGTGTCAACATGACATCATCAGTATTCGTACCTTTTCTCCCCCAGTCGGTGCCAACAGTAACAGGCTACACAAAAGATCTCTTAGGAGGAGAAGTAAAGGGGTCAGCAGCCAACAGGAACAGAGGAAGCAGCTCTGAGAGGAACTGAAAGGACATACAACAGAGTCACAAAGGACCCCTCTTGTGAAGAAGCACGGACACCAATGCTAATGCCCAACCAAAAAGATAACATTTCATCCCATGTAAATACAAACACTAAAGCACATTTATGCAGTAATGGTCTAATTGACTAACATTTTGGCTCTTTCAGTGTCACTCACAAAAGGAAGTTTGTCAAAATATGTATTTATAGCCTCTAATTTATAGCTGTGATCCAGCATTTGGAAAAAAAAAAAAGTATAAACTGAATGGACAAGTTTCAATTTACTGCCATCAGGTACCAGCACTGCATGTTTTACATAAGTGAGAAACAAACAGAGGATTCTATGATAATTTAATAATCATTAGAGTGACACACAAAGTGCAAAACAAATACAGATTATGTAGATTTGTTACTCTATTTCTAGGCTATTTCTTGAGTGTGTCTCGATGTGCTTATTTTGTCATAGGCTTGAGGGACTGTGTGCGCTGTTTCTTACGGCGTACTCCAGGGACAGGGACAGGGGTTCCCAAGCTTTTTGCTTGTGACAAAAAAAATAATCCATAACAAATTCCCAAATATGAATAATTACGTACATTTGTACATGTATGTTGTTTTTTAACATCAGAAGCAATTTTACAGTCTCACATTACTGTGTCACAGCCCAGATTTGGAAGCACTGTGCTGTTGCACAGAGAAACTGATGCAACCATGCTGTTCTATTTAATGATCAATAAAGATCTGAGTTCCCAATGTGATTTAAGTCACTGACATGTACACAGCAGAGGTGTGGACTCTAATCACACGTCTGACTGGATTTAATTCATTCATTCTCTTGGTCTTGAAAATTACAATTTACAAGGAAAACAAAACCATAAAAAGGTATTTAGCAACCAGTCCACCTTAATTTCCCTCCCATCAGTCATGTCACACCAAAAAAATAGTTTTGTGTCGGTACAGATGGAGAGGATCATCTGCAGCATTTCAGAGGAGAGACTGGGAACAACCGAAAAAGACTCCATTTTCACTTTTCATATTTGGGACCAGCAACCAGAAACCAGGATGTTCGTAGATTCTTGATTCAGTCTTGATGTCAGTGTAAAGACTTGACAAAGCATCAACTTGGTCCCACCTCTGATAAATAGTCAGCACTCATGCACTTTGGGGAGTCTGCAGTCATTTCTGGGCCAACATTCGAACCCTGAAACAGTAAACATATGCAGCTGATGCGACATCCGATCACGAACAGCTTCCATTGCAGACCATATCTCCAGTGCTTTATCTGCTGCAGAGGATGCTGTTAAAGAGGTTGGGGTTTATATTTGTGACTCATATGGGATCATGTCAGCACTGCCTTGTGTGAGGGTCACAGTTTAGCTTAATGTTTGCTAAATAGATGAGATCCTCACTGTAAATATTCTCACTGCAATTGTCTGAACAGCAGGATCTGTCAATAACTTACACCTAACAAAGAGTTTAATTGTTGGACTAATTCCTTATCACCTTATTGTTGCCTATTTGTTTGCCTATAGTTTAATTATTACGTGATGAATTGCAGCTCCGTCCCTACGGAGAGGGTCGTGTGCGACACCTGTGGTTGAATATTGGAGGAGGATGAGTGTGA
>JBBMJM010152032.1:0-10623 GCA_037832705.1 Centriscus cristatus
TAAATGTAAATTTTGATTCCTGACCAAACTCAAGGTTCAACTCGATTCATATACCACACACCATTGGTCATAAACACCATTCACCTAAAAGGATGGACAAAACATTTGATTAAAGTAGGAATTAAATGTGTTTGCAAATACTGCGTGAAGGCATGAAATAGATTCAGTCTAGAAAGGAAAGTAGACTCTAATTAATTGTTTTTACACACTACGCTATTTGAATCACTCAGAGTTCTTCACCATTTCCTTTTAGCATGTTGTGTTTTTAAGGAGGGATGTGAATTTTTGATCACAAGCCGACTTAGCCTGCACTCGGTCACAAATTATTCTCAATAATTTGTTGGTTCTCAGTATGAACATAGCAAAACCCTGATGTATGAAAATATGTTTTTATTTATTTATTTATTTTCCAAACAAGGTCAAATGTACAGAATAACATCAATAGTACTACATACTAGTGCTGGCAAACCAAAAAACAGACCCTTGTCCAGACCCTGTAGCAACTGATTTAGCGCTCACTGTTCAACGATTGTCAGATGTAGAGTTATACACGCGTCACTGCAGCAAACTATCTAACATGGTGTATCGTTGGTGAGGAGAAGGTGTCCTTTCACAGTCAACTGTGCGATAGACTAGAAAATTGTATCGTAAGTTGACGTACATCTGTAGTAACACCTCTGTGATTCACATCAACAGCAAATCTAAATATGTTATTTGACAGAACCGTTTGACAGGGCTTTGAAGTTCAACTTTAACTGCAAAAGTCCCCTGTCCTCACACATTGTGGATCCTGGATAGAGATGTCTGATCTGAATCAGGTAGATGTCTTTTTACGTGTTACAGTTGATGCTTCCAAACTTACCTTTGCTGCGGGCCGAGAGTCATGTGCACAATAATTGCACACAAACTTAAGCAGCTTAAGTTAGACAGCTGTTTTTTCTGTTTTTCTTTCCCCCAACCAAACAGAACATTTATTCCTTATGAATTCTACAAACAGATTCTCAGCACAAACACTGAATTCATTCATATGTTTCTATTCTTTCTAAGTCCATTCTCTTGCCATCCACCTGGTTTCATGACTACTGGACCAGTAATCCTGCTGAAGGACTTGAATAAACCTCCCCTAAAGCCCATCCCCTCAAAAAAGACTTGAAACAGACATGTTCAAAAAGTAAACGAGTCTCCACTGGGTCATGTTACCCTCGTCCATTAAGTTAGCAGAAATTGTGCCTCTCTGTGTGTGTATCATTGTTCTTCAGGGAATTGTACTTACTTAATGGAAAGAGTGAGAAAAAACACACAGCTTTCATCATAGCAATGTCCTCCTTCCCTTCACTTAATCAATGTTGGAGCCTGGCGGTCACAGCCTGGAGGATGGAACCCCACGGCCTATACGTCACTGAAGCTGTTACAACTTCTCTACATCACACTAACATCATGGTCCAGCACATTTGAGTAACGATAGATAGACTTTTACACACACCATTTTTATATATACAGTACATTATATATACAGGGCATCAAACCAGAAAACAGGACTCTTTTGTCTGTTGTTCTCTATATATACGCAGGTCCTTGTGTTCCCCCCCGAGCCTCATGTTACCCATTGGACGTTCAGTGCCGGATTGTGGCACAGCTCCGGCATTAGTGATTGCCGGAGCTGAGTGAAGAACCAACAGCTTCTTGGCAATATTGTGTTTAATTGTTAAATTCAAGCTGCTTCTCTTTTACTGTTGTTTGTTGTAACTCAGTTACAATTATAAAAATACAAAAAATACCACAGCAGGAATTGATCTATTTTGTCAAACTAAAAGATAGTAAAAAGGAGCCATTGTAACTGAATTAAAAATGAGCTTCTATATTTGCATGAGGACAGGTTAGTGTTGTCAGCTAACATTCTTATAAATGCTGTCTTTTTTTTGCTGAAAATACAACTACAACTACTATAACTAAACTACTGTTCGCTTCACCGACAGCGCATGTATATAAAACTATTTTTCCATTTACATATGCATTAAGAAGTCAGAGTGCACATTTCATTTACATTCAACACAATACTACACCTTCCTCTGCAGCTGACTATTTCCAAATGCTTCTCGATGTGCTTATAACGTTCTTTTTGAGAACGGGTTGTATGTATCGGGCTTGTATTCTCATAAAATGTTCTTGCCTATTGCCATTGCCTGATCGAAATGTTTCCAGCAGGTATGAGAAGCCTCACAGCTCCTTGAGTTTGCACGAATTCTCTTTCTTTACCCTCTTATTCTTTTTGATCTTGGGCTTTTCAGAGAACGATGAGACCGGCGTGATGGATAGTTTACTGGAAGCGCTCCAGTCAGGAGCTGCATTCAGAGACCGCCGGAAGAGAGCACCAAGGCCCAGAGGTGAGTGTCATGTCATCGCCTACATTTATGCATTACAAGACAGACACGTGCTGAATTATTTGATGGACTGGCAATTAAACATGTGGTGACTTCTCTTTATGAAAGTCTTAGCTGATGGAGGCTACTGCTGACAAAAAATTGTCTTGTTAGTTTATGTGGGAAATTATATTAAATATTTTGTAATTGTATTTCCCAATGTTTTTTAATGTGTTGTTTAATATACAAGTAGAAAATGTAAGTTGTTTTTTGTGTAATTCAAATCCAGGGGACTTGAAGAAGAGATATTCTGGTGGATTTCCCATGTAAATGATATAAATGTACCAGCAAGTACTAACACATGATATTTCTTGGACATTAACCCAACAGCCCTCAAAGGGTGAATTGCGTTTTGATCCCGCTGTGTTGGCGTTGTGTCTCCACTGCTCTCCTTGCAGATCACCAGACGATCAGTCCCAGTTCCTACCGTCAGGTTCTCAAACCCGTTAACCATGGTAAAGGAAAAAAAGCTAACGCTACAAGCATGATCAGCTAAATCAGCTTGCTTAGATCAATCAGCCTTAACCATCTCTTGCATGCATATCAGGCAAATTGCCTTTGAGGTCAAATGGCCAGCTCATTCAGCGTTTTCTACCTTTGTAATTGTCGCTTTGCCTTCGTTTGTACTCTGGCTGCTTCTGATGTTGTGTGACTGTTTCTTGGCAATCGTCTGAGCAGGATTCTGATTCTTTGAAAGCAGTGTGTGAGCTGTTCTTGTGCCTGTCTTTGATACACTTTGTTGACTTGCCCCACATGCAGTGTGGTAAGGTTCATCCTTGAAGCTCACCTGCCTTTTTAAAAATTCTCTATGAAAGGATCAACAACAACCAAAACAGGGAAGGTGTTCCTTCGGGAAGGTTGACCTTCAATAAAATAATTTTGTCTCAGAAGTCACTCCTGCTATAGAAGATCGTCTGGCACTTCTGACAGACTGCTGCGGATGTCTCTCAGACTGGATGGAGAGCAGTTATATCTCCAATGTCAGATAGTAAATCATTTGCCATTCCCTTGATAAACTGTGTTTTATGTTGTCAGCAGGGCGGTTGCATGTGTACATGAATTCCTTTGGCGTGAAGATTGAACAGAATAGCAAGCACGTCGTATTTCTTCTTCCTTAATTCCCAGGTGCGAGCAGATATTGTGCTTCTAATCGATGCTAAAATAAACAAGAATTGTGCTTTTTTGTCAAAAGCATTGCACAATTATTCCTCAGGCACTCATGGCGTAACCCTTTCACTTCTCTCTACCTGAAGTGGAATCCCAGTCGGCTGGGTACGGCGCACATGAATAAAATAATTCATGCTCAATCCACCCACATCATTGATGGCAGTGATAAAGGACCTTGCTCTGTTGTTCTGCCTCAACTTATCTGAAATTAGATTGGAAAGGGACGAGAGGGAGGCAGATATAAGGGTGGGAGGAAAGAGACAGATTGAGGTGGCTGTAACAGAAGAAATGGAGAGAAATTGTGTGAGGAAGAGATATTGAGCAAGTTGGTAAAACTAAGGAGGGTGTGTGGATGAGATGAGAAGAAAAGGAGCCACGATTGTGAGAAGACCTCATGGTGTGAAAAGGCAAGAGGTCACTGGAAAGGTGCAGCCTCTTACAGCTTCTGCTGTAGCCTTGTCAATGAATGACACTTAAGACTGTCTTTTGTCACTACAGGCATCATATCCACTGCTGGTCTCCCAGAGCACACACCCATAATTACTTCTCTCTGCCCATCCCATGCCCCAGCTAGGCCCTCTCCGTGCCCATTCATCTTAATTTCCCCCTCTCTGCCATCTGCCTCCTAAATAACACTTCTCCACATTTCCCTACGATCCCATATCCCCACTTCTGTGCTCACATGGCCTGACAATAGCCCTACCCAAACATAATTGCTTGTTATTGGTGTGGAGTCTCTGTACTCCTTCAGCCCCAACCCTCATTTCCCTTTCCTCCTTCTCCTCTATGAAGATCCAGGCCTTAATTGCTGTCGGTTTGGTTGCTGTAGTGAGAGAAACCCAAAAGAGAGCTCTGTTTGGTGGGGAGGTGATGAGGTTTTGTCATCAGTACAAGCATCTAAGCAGCTGTTTTCACTTTTTACACCACGCTAACACCTCTTCCCCTACAGTTTTAAGTACCCTTTAATAATTGATCTCAGGGGTGTTGCTACACTTCAGTGGAGCAGCAAAGAGCATTAAAACAAACATCTGCGCAAGATGAAGATGCTGTAATTAGTCTTGAAAAAATGATACTGTGGTCAGTTTGAACATGCATGGTGCCATTAAGCTCAACACTGTGGGAGTGTCAAGTGCAGTCCTGCAGTAGCAAATTAGATGGACGACAGATTGTGTCCCCATATCACAAGACTTGGAAGAGACAATAAAATTAGGTTGATACTAGTCATGAGCAGAGTGATTGCCTGAAAATAGTGGAGCCTCCTCCACTTGTCTTGAGCTGCATCTGTCGAGTATTCTGCTAATGGAGTATTCTACAGAAAATGACATCAATTAATTGAGTAATTGCATCAGTAGTTTTTCTTCATGGAACCACAATAGTAAATATACAAGAGAGAATATGTTTTGTTGCGTTGCCTACGGTGTACGGTACTGCCTGGAGCAGCTGTACAGACCCCACAGAAGGAAACAACTGTGATTGCATCATATGATCTTCCCAGCTCTCTGAGAGGTGCTTTCTGTGTTCGCTGAGAACATAGAACTCTCCTAAAGGTGAATTTTTTGATCAGCAAATGATACCAATTTTGTTGGTCTTTCTGCAGTAACCAGATCAACTCCCTTACCCTCACTGTTGCTTGAGGTGAACATAGATCACTCATAAATTGAAAAAATCGTAAACGCAAAAAACACACTGGTGAGATTCAACGCAGGGCAGACTGACATCAGTCATGACCGCGTCTTGTCCTATATCACTCTGTTACCATCTACCTCTTTTATCATCTTATTTTTCTTCTGTGTATGCAGCAGTGACATCCAGTGTTTTGGGTCATTTCGGCTACCCTGTCCTCTGAGCAAAATACTGTGATCTGTAAAAAAAAATAAAAAATGTCAAGGATTTCATGGATTCAAAGCCTTTTTACCTCAATGTTTTATATATATATAATTGAGTTACTTGAATAATCCTTTCATGGAAATCCTCGAACATGTTTGGTGATAAAATGTTTCATTTCAGACAGTTTTTTTATTATTTATAACACAAGCAATATGTGGTAGTGTTGTGCAGTTTAAAACTGCAGCATTGTGTAAAATCCGCATAGCACAAGCACCAGAGGCATCATGTAAATCATTCTCCCGTTGATTGGACCTACTTCATTTCTTGTATTTTTCATAAACCCAGTTTAGAGATAAGTTACGAGTTGGCTGGATTGTTTGGTCTTTGGTTTTGGTCCAATGTGTCCTTTTACCTACAATATCCTCACACTTTACTCTTGTTTTGTCACTTCACACTGGCTCTTCTCCATCAGTGGGGTATTAAATAGTCTGCTTAGGATCCGTGGAGTTGTTTTTTATGGCAATTTGCCTGTCTTTCATGTAAATAAAATAAAAAAAAAAAAACAGAGTACCTCTTCTGGGTACCCTGAATTTCCTTAGCTACCTCTACTGTCTCTCATCTTCTTTCCTCCCTTTACCTTAAATTGGCTCAGCAGACTTTAACATGAGCCAGCAGCTAAGGTGTTTAGCTTGGTCTGCAGTCTCCCTCAGCACACAAACTCGTACGTATAAAAGTACACACACAAACACACACACACACACCCGTGGACTTCAGGGGATGAAGGTAAGCAGGCTTTGCAGTGGCTAGTCTGGGTTAGGATAAGGCTCTGGGACTCTGAGGCTCCTTGACACTGTAAATTGGATTGGGCTCCACAGAATGATGGATCGACAGTGGTTGGCCACACAGGTGTAAGACTTATTGAATCTATAAAGCGGGCATAGCTTTTTAACTGCCTCCCTCTGAAAACATCTCTCTAGGCACTGTGGTCATTTTCAAGTTCTCATCACAGGTTTCACCATCTCACACTGTGAGAAATATCACAGGTCTACGTTAATTATTCATTTATTAATTGTTGAGAAACTGATGGAATAGATACTGCTGTGTGGCTGCTTGTCGCTTAAGACTTTTTAAGTAATTGGAAAAACTGTTATAACGTGGCACTGATCTAACTGGAGCACAAGTTGTTTTTGACTTGCACTTCAAAGTGTTCATTTTCTCCGCCTAAAGTCAGTTTGATGTCTTCTGTGCTATATATTGGCACTGAAAAGTGTATGTCACCTTGTGGTTAAACTGTTTCTATAAATAACATTGAATTCTTGCACTCAGCTTTGGATATAGGTGCTTTTGGCAGTAGGATATGTCTAATGAACTTAATTCGTTACGTAGTCTGTGGTATCTGAAATACATTATTCTGAAAAGAAACCATTATAATGAAATTGGGATGAGTGTGAAGTTAGAAGATTTAAAGACCTGCCTTTGCTTGTGCGTTCCCGTGTGAGCCATTTGTGGAAAACACAACAGAAAAGCCGGTTACTGCAGCCTCCTGAGGCTGAGTTACTTTGGTTCAATCTACTTTTTGATTGGGCCTCTTATCGACTATGATATGTGGATTCTTCCACTTGCTGTTTTCTAGCTTGTGTGTGCATTCTCATTCCCCTCGCACACGCACGTCCTTCAGAGAAAATGTCCCATCCTTTTCAACTTCCCCTGTCTGCTTTCTTTTCACCTGTGTTTTGTCTCCTTTGTTTATTTCCTGATGTAACATAAACAGAATAATGGTCTTAAATCTTCTCGGTGGACCACAAACAGACAGAAGAGCACAGATGTTCTCTTTCCTGAATCAATTTCAACTGATGCTACACAATTCACTTCTAAAGAGTACATGTCAATGTTACTGATTTATGGCTACAACACATCATCCAAACATCACACAGATCTAACAGTTTTCATCAGAGTGACAGATTTTTGTCAGAGAGCATCTGTTCCCTGAATGCTCTCGCGCGCACACACACACACACACAAATGTTGCTGTAATGATTTACAGGCATAAGGTTAAAGGCTGTCCCTGGGTCAGGGTATGAGCGGTGTCTAATAGCTGGGCAGTTGTACTGTTCTCTGTATTCATGTCTGCAGTCGTCTGGCTACTTGGATACACAATGTCTCACTTATCGCCACATCTAATTGGTGGCTGAGATGTTCATCTGATCTTTTAGACAAAGGCATATCCAGATGGTAAAGTGTACCTTGACCTGCCTTTTGTCTATTTATCTGAAGTGCTGTAGCGTGCGTGCGTGCGCGTGTGTGTGTATGTATGTGTGTGTGAGCGAGAGAATGAGAGAGAATTTGAGCCTGTGTGAACAGATGGAACTAAAAGGGCACCTTAACAAAGTGGCTTGTGTAATTAGGTGCAACCTGTGCAGTGTGATCTATGGAATATTAATTTGGGATTGTAGATAACAATGGGTGATGTTCACTCTTTTTTTCTCTTAACTTTTAATCATCAGTGTGCTTTTGTTTGGTTGCGGACATATTTACTGAGTCTTTGGGCAGACAGTTGAACCAGCCAGTTCATAACTGACGTCTGTCCCATGATCAGGAAGCAGCTACTGTCAAGTAGTCTTTCTTAGTGAATTGAGACCATTTGAACACACAGTGTGTTGTGTCTGGAAACATTGGAATATAAATAAGGGTTTTGCATGTAGCATGTCAACTGCCAGTGGCACTGTCAAGTGGTGAGTAAGTCTGTTTTTAACACTTAAGCAAATTTATTTATGCTGGAGCATCAAATTGACGCCGTACCTACAGCATATGGTGTGCGTATGTTGATGCGTAGCAGAGTACCGTGTAGTCTGCCGTGCATATCCAATCTAACTAGAAAACAATAGCGATTAGAAGATACAAAGCATCTACCAAAATCTGTGAGTGGAATATGTGATCTTATTAAGATCGCAGGAGTAACGAGATCCCCTTTATGCAACACAGACTTCTGCCAATGTATTGTGTGAAATGTTGATTTTTGAAGAGTTGTACACCATGGTTGCTTCATCAGCCCACGGTACACAGATGTGTAAATACCTACGATGGCATATGCATAAATCCAGCCTTATATATATATAAGACAACATACACTGAAGACATTTACATGAACATGATAGAAAACAGCTGATGAATGTGAATAATAGAAATATAGGTGATGAAACATTATGGTTGCAATCATTTGGGGACCGAAGTCATCAAACCTGTGATTTGACTTGAGTCTTACCAGACTTCAGATTACCAGTGCCCACCCTGTCCAATATGAAAAGCAGACAACACCAGCCACTGGTATTCTGCTCCGCACTAAGCCGATCAGGCACCGCAGATATCCACTTTCAGCTGGATTATGAGGAAGTCTGGCTGTAATAAAGGCTGTGGATCGTGAAATAGAAAGTGTTGCTCAACATGTCCAGCCAAGGACCCTAATCAGCCCCATTCACAGTGGATCAGGCCCAAAACAGCATTAATGTGTTCAGGTAACGTTCAACATGTTCAATGCATGTTGTTTTGATAAAAAATGGGTGTTTGTTTGTTTATTTGGTTAAAAGCAGGGCTCTGATTTCATCCTCTCCAAGTCTGTGTCATCTTTGCCTCTCCCCTGCATGTTTCTTTGTCCTCCTCTCTCATGAACCTTCTCCGTGCTCTCTCAGCTCGTCTCTTACATCGTACTGTAACTGACAGTGCAGTGAGAAATGAAGCCGTTTTCACCCTGGCTTTGTGCTAATTAAATTATACAGCAGCCTTATCTCCAAGTCACACACATTCCTGGTCCTTCTGCATTTACGAATGCCAGCAACGGTGTGACTCAGCTGTCAGATAATTATATGTGCTTCTGTTCTTGGTGGTGGAAATGAGTGTAAGCAACCTATTATATACAAACAGGAGCAGGATTCCTTCTCTGTGCTTATACTCCTGGTATAACACCATTACAGGTCTGTCAGAGACCTTCCCTTCTCTTTAGATTTCCTTCCACCTTGTCAGGTATATGTCTATTCATGTTTTTTTTTCATGCTCATTTTATTGTTTTTTCACTCACCTACTTGCAGTAACCAATGTAAACGTTGTCATCGTTTTTTCATTCACCATTCTTATACACATTCATTCTCCTGCAGATGTGAAATGAAGTCATGTCCAAAGCCACTTTATTTCTCTGTCAGTGTATGTCACTTGTTGTGCCTCTCCACCTGCTGCATGGCCTTACTGATCTAGGAGATGAAGAAATATAGCGACAGGAATTTCCACTTTGACAGAGAGGAAAGGTCAGAGCACCTATAGGAGGATGAATTCGTACTAGAGTGTAGACTTTGCAAATATGTTTGCATACTTTTATACATATACACTCCTGTATTTGTGCATTTGACTTTGAGAAGAAAAAAAAAATACTGTGCACACTATATGCGCACTGAATTTATTCTATGTGTAATAGATTCCTGATTATCAGAGCATTCATCTGCATACACCACAACTTATCCCAACCTTGCAAGTATTTAATCTTAAACGTTCTAAACAACATTTTATAAATCCCCGTGGACTTATATGACCAATTATTACAACACATGCCTCTTGTGTGAGCAGCTTTATTCAGTCCTTCAGTGTGGAGAAACCATCTCCGAAGGTGCATTTTCACATTCTGTTTTTCAACTGACAGGAAAAATGGAGCTGGAGCTTCGGGCTGATAAATCATAACCATACTTGACATTTATGTTTCCTCCTATCTGGAGACATCTGCTTTTCATTTTGATTGAACCGATTCCAAGTCTTCTCTCTCCTAGACTGTATTCGCTGGTCTGGCCTGTGGTGGACACTTCTGATAGTCATAAAAGTCACAGCTCCCATCACAGTAAAGTGCATGCATGCAACAAGTACAGCAAATGTCTTTTCGCCCTGCATTTCTCATTTTCTTCAGTCTTCACCTTAGCAGCCTCATAGCCAGGTTATTTCTGTTTGGTTTTTGGCTCTTTAATTCAAATGTTTAGCGTTAAATCACGAAAAGGAAAAGTATGTCTACAATCACAGCTGTTATGTACTGGGGCTGGATTACCATGACACCCTGACCCGAGATCCAAAATGCATTCATCATTGTCAATGACTATGTTTTTATGTGGCTGTCAAGATTCAGATCATGATCTGACCACATCAGAAAATATGGTCATAAAAATTAATGAAAGTCACA
>JBBMJM010152043.1:0-10622 GCA_037832705.1 Centriscus cristatus
ACACACACACACACACACACACACACACACACACACACACACACACACACACACACACGCACACACGCACACACACACCTCTCTCTCCACTCTGAAGTGTGAACAGACGCTTTGCTGCCTCAGCTTGCCAGACTTGATCGGCGCAGGGTGGCTGTCCTTCCTTCGGACAAGGTCGGATGTATAAGATGATGGCTGGTGCGTCAGAGCCCACAGTCGCCACCTGTGTTCAGGATGCGTCCTGCTCCCCGGTCTCCTCATAATGGCAGGAGGCTTCAAAGTGAGACGAGTCCACTTCATGAAAGTGTCTATTATCCGTGTCCCCAGGTATCCTTGTCACACTTGCTGCCTTAGACAATAACTAACCTTGAGTTGTATGCAAATCTGCAGTCCACCGTGAGTTACTGCGCTGCCGATGCCAGTCGGGCTCTTTTATAAGTCTTCCTGTGCATCTGCTTGTGTCAGTGCTGCTGACAGACAGCCGGAGTTTGTGTTTCTAGTCCGACGGGGAAAACCGACACACGCTGTGCTGCCACGTTGTTCCTCAGCCGGGCTTAAAGCCCAATCCTCTTTTCTTCCCTCAGGGGTGAAATTTGAATGACCTGATCAATTTCTAATCAGACCAGCAGTCTTTCTGTGGTGCTGATGTACCTTCCCTACAAATCTTCTAAACGGACGGCTCACCCGCAGAGAACAGAGCGGAGAGGTGTTTCTGAGCTTCACGCTCCCAATGTGTTCTGCTGTAAAATGAAGATGAACAGATTGAACAATGTGGATCTGCTGTTTGCTTCACCTGGACTCATTTGTAATTTGTAATTACTAATATTCAATACAAATATCTGAAATATGACAACGTGAAATGACTGAATTGTCCAGTGATTAAGTGATTTTATTGTGTGGAACTAATTAGTGTGAGCATATATGATCATATTTGGTCAATTGCATGACCACAATGTAGTTTTACATTTTTGTGACCAAAATAATAATTTGTTAATATTTTGAGCAAGAGACGGCCATGTAAAGAGCAGTTTAAGTGATCTTAACCTGAAATAATCTGATATTTAAAGAAGATTGTTGTTGTACAGGAGGCATAATGATAATAATCCTCGCTGGGAATGGCCCAGCTCACAGCACAGGTACTAAAAAAGGGATCAAACACAAAAAGACGCATTATGAAAGGGTTTCCAATGGTCGTCGTCATGTAGCGATGCTTCAGTCTGAACCGTTTTGTCTGTGGAAACTAAAACGTCAGTGGAAACCCAAACAGTAATTGACTGTTTGTCGACGGGAGGTTTGTCCAATATCGTATAATCTGTGCCACAAAAATGTCTTTGTTTGCCTTGTAGGTGGATGATTATAGAAGTGATGACACGTCAGTCCTGGACATCTGAGCCGACCGGATGTGATTAACCAGCAGCCACCAGGCAGACGCGCTGTGGATTTGCCCTCCTGCGGTCTGAGCTGAGCCTGTGATTTCGAGAGAAACCACATCAACGGATTTAAAAAAAAAAAAAGAAGATCACGACCCTTGGGAATGACCTTTATTGGACTGTAGGGATATTTTGGAGCCTCTTGGAACATGCGGTCAGAGAGGGTTGCCCCCCCCTCCTGCACACCTTTTAGCAGTGTAGATTCATCATGATGATATATTTGTCCGTTACGTTCCCAAAGTTCCCAGCCAACTGACGCAGACTGTGACAGGATGCCACTGCTCAAACAGAGGAAATTCAGGACTTTTGCGCTGTTGGTTTGTGCAATTACATTCATGACGTTCCTGTTCAGTTACACCTTCGGCGACCCGTCACACTATTTCTTCTTTAAATACGCCTTCCGCTTGTCAGACAACTTCTTCCCCAAAGGGATGTGCGCCTGCCGCCAGTGCATGACGGAGCAGGAGGATGACCCTTGGTTCACTGAGCGCTTCAACCAGTCCATCCCCCCGCTGATGACCAGAGACAACAGCGTCCTCTCTGATGAGACGTTTAAATGGTGGCAGGTAAGATGGTACATGAACGTTCAAGTGACCTCATCGTTCAGTAAAACATATGTTTAAAACAGGTTGAAATACTGATTTTCACACACTTTTGATTATTTCGGTTGGATTCATGGCACAAATAGTGATTCTAAAGTGGTTAGGGGACATTGGGATGAAGATCCAGACAGTGAATGTTCACTCCAGCGTGAAATATGAACACGTGTACATTGTGTTTAGGAGCTGCAGAAAAGGGCGATCACAAATACCGGCGTGCTCTGGAGAAGTGTTGTTTTCCACAAATCCCTGGGATCTGCAGCAGGATCAGGTTGTGAAGCGACCCCGACTCCCCCAACCCACAATTGGCTCACTTGTACCAAACGAGAAATCTTTTCTCTTACCGTCAAACACTGTAAACAGAATGTGGAGGTGAGACCAGCAACACTTTCACCAGCAATCATGCAAATATAGTGCAAAGCAATGTACTGTATTTTCCATCGCAGCGTATTTTTAGGCGTTTACGTTTAAATTCAGTATGTGGCGCGTTGGCCAATCACACGCTGAAATCCTCTTGTGTTCTAGTTCGCTCAGGTTTATATGGTGACTGCAGTGGGGTGCATCATACTTTGACATGCTTGGCTGATCGCTAGCTTACTTACTGATGCGGCTTTTCAGTCCGCTCACCTGCCGAGGCCGCTGCTGGCCGGCTGCTTCCTTCTAGAGGAAACGTGAACCTATGTCCGTACGCTGCAAACTGGGAATATCTAAACCTGTCGATACTTCCAACATTTTAACGGGGTTTAAGGGGTTTGCAGTTCCATTCTTTACCGATCGCTGTGTTCATACCTGTCATGTCCCTTCTACTATATTAATAATATACGCAGACATATTGTCTCTGTGCTGTTCCACATTAATTAAAGGCAATCAGCACCAAATACAAAATTCCAACTACAACAAGCAGGTGTAATTCACTGCCTGCAACAACAGCCAGTTTGAATTTACATATATTTGATTTATTTATATTCGCTTCCCATCCTGCTTCCCGTCCTGGGATCTTTCTATGTGGAGTTTGCATGCTCTCCCAGTGTCTGCGTGGGTTCTCTCCAGACACTCCGGCTTCCTCCCACCTCCAAAAAGCATGCTGAGGTTAATTGGTCACTCTAAATTGTCCTCAGGTGTGAATGAGTGAAAAAAAAAAATCACGAGTGGTTGTCTGTCTATCATGTGGCCCTGCGATGAGCTGGCGACTTGTCCAGGGTGTATCCCGCCTTTCGCCCGTTGAACGCTGGGATCGGCTCCAGCACACCCGTGACCCGGAAACGGAATAAGCGGCAGAAAATGAATGAATGAATGAATATTTAACCACCTGTATAACTGGACAGAAATAAGAGAGACTCGCATAGATTGTATGATATCATTTAAAATACTATTATTAATACCACAGCCATTATTCAATGCCATCACATCAATATTCTGTCTGCCTCCTCTGCATTAAACGTCTCTTATCAACGGTGTATAACGGTGTCATACAACTGTCCTACCTCGGTCTGGAAGACATCCAGCGCCTTAGGTGTTCTCACATTCACCTCACACTGCGTCCAATTAGAGGGAAGAATAGAAAAATTACTGCAAGGTTACTTCTTGTCACTATTGATTACAGGAATCACTTCTCAGGGAAAGCGTGTCAATGCTCGGCGTGACCTCCAGGTCTACCCAGGCTCCTTCTTCCAGTCAGACAGCTACGCTTCAGTGAGGTCCAGAGCCGCTGCCGAAAGGAGAGTTTCTTATCAAATAAGGAACATTCATTTGGGTTATTATTCCACGAACCGACAGATTCACTCTTATAATAATAAGGTCACCATTACACATTATAACCGTTTTTAGCACCGCTAAAATTATATTCACATCACAAATTACATCTGACGTCTCCAGCCGCCGCAGCAGTTTTCCACTGCGCACACACACGCTCCTGCATTTATTTGCTCCAGTTCAAAGCCGCCAGAAAAAGGACAGGCCAAAAGAGCCCCCGCAGACGGAGCTGGTCGCCCCTGAGGATATTTCAGAAATGCGCTCAGTGTCTCGGGCTCCTCTGGCCTTGTTCAATCACGTCTACTTAGAGCTCGCCCGGAGCCACGGCTCTCTCTGAGGTCTGTGTGCTGTGCTGCGTTACCAGTGGCTGCAGTCGGAGAGGCAGCCGGCCAAATTCACTGAAGTGGTGGAGGAGCTTTTCCAAGTCATCCCGGATGAGACGCTCTACATGGATTCCAGCCCTGAGCGCTGCCGAACCTGTGCGGTGGTGGGGAACTCTGGGAACCTGAAGGGATCTCAGTACGGAGGCCTCATCGACTCCTGTCATTTCATTATAAGGTCAGTGAGCCCGTGACCCTTTGCTGGATCCTCATGCATCTATCTGTCTATTTTGATTTCGGTTGAGTTGTATACATTTCATTTCATTTTGCCCAAAGTCCAAAACAACAGGCACAGATCTGACTATGTAGATGTATATGTACGACATAGATACAAGCAACACGACACATGTATGACACATCACCAAGTCTCACAGCCGAACATTTCAATAATCACGGCAAATAAATAAAATAAAGTAAAAAACATCTGCACGGGCAATCAAACAAGAAACTGACAATAGTATATATTTAAAATGGGATCTGCGGTACTTATTTCCGCTTCTGGATGTTTAATGTGGGACTCTGCTTGGTATTTGGTGTAGAAACGTCCTTATTTGTCCATATTCCGGTCCTGTTTGGACGGTTTGCGTCTCGACGGGTTATGGACATTTGGTGGATCACGTGGCTCGTGGATCATGTCCGTGTGTGTGTGTGTGTGCTGTCTGATATCCTGCTCGGGGTCAGTTCCTGTTCCTATTAGTTCCTATGTTTGGTCTTTGATCCGTTTCTGGCTCTTTTCAGTTGACGGCCTCCCCGGTGTTTCACCTGTGTCTTGTTATCTCAGCTCTGTACCCTGCCTCTGAACCTCGTTCTCTCCCCATCTGTGTCTCGTTGCCTCGTTTCGTAAGTTGTATTTGTGTTTCTTTTGTGCCCTTAGTGGTAAACTCTTCTGTTTTGCTTGATATTGTTTTGTCTGTGTGTCGACTCTTGATTTTTCATTTCCTTTATGGCTTCTCTCCCTGTGCTCCTCCTGTTCCAACAGGCTTTCATGACTATGTTTGCTTGGATTTAAAAGAAATGTTTTGAAGTTCCTGTCTGCATTTGGGTCCACCTGCCTCCACAAACAATCAACCCTTTTCTTTTTGAATCCTATTGACTGTCAAACTGTCAGTCGTGTTCCACTCTCTTGAGTGGTCAGGATGGGCCACAGTGATTAGTTTCATTTCAGGCTCATGTGTGCAACCTTGACACACCCACTTGAAGTCAAAAGCAAAAAACCAAACAAACATTGCAATGTAGATTTATTTAAAACAAAAAAAAATCGTGATGGTCTTTATCCAAGGAGGAATGATGCTGCTGTCACAATAAACACATCTTCACCTGCGAGCCTGACATATTGTACGTCAGCGCTACGTTCAATGAACAATTTCATTTCACACACCCGTGCTCCACGTCAGACACGTTTGAAGGAGCCCTATTAGCAAGCGGCAGATGAAATCACCGGAGTTCTAGTTTTCGTGTGTTTGTGCCTCAGCGTCAGGAAACAAAGGAGACCTGCAGAGAATGAATTTTTAAACATTCTCCCCTCGTCGTGGCTTTCTGCCGCAGAGCTGCAGGAAGTTCCGTCGGAATGTCAAAGGGCTGCCGACATGTTTGCTCATCCACACAACAGAATTGTCTTGTAGGTTGAAGAATTGTACACTGAGCTGGAATACACAGATTTCTTGAGGAAATAAACATTTGTAATGCAGTCGGGCACAAACCTCAGTCAACCTTCAGTCAGTTGTTTTTTGCTCTAAAGTGATGTAAATATTTATAGGCAAGAGTCGTATGAGCAGCAAACATGAGATAATTGCCTGAAACCACTGCAGGAACCGAGTCAAGGTGCTGGAGAAATATTAATATCTGCAAACACCCTCCTTTACAGACTGATGTGAATATTAAATGTCCAATCAGCCAGAGCCTCTTGTTTGCTCAGCACATCTGAAGTAGTAAAATAGATTTGAGTGATAAAACGGGCCCCTGCAGATAAAAATGTGATCTGAATGGGAAAGAGAAGTGTCTCGGCGACACACGGCACGTCTGCAAACATTCGACGGACCCTCGTCCGTCGCTTCTGCGTTTGATAGCAGATGGAGGCACATTTTGGTCTATAAGACGATGCTTATGTCTCGTAAAAGCGCAAAGAAAAAGACACTTTTATGGAGCTGTTGAGAGATATTGAGCTTCATCTCTTCTGTAGTGTTGGAACAGCGATTTCAACCCATAAAAGTGTTTTTATTGTTCTTATCAACTTGGAGAAGGCAGCTGTCTGATTTATGACGATCTAAAACAAGCTGAAATGCTGTAATTAGATGTAAGATCTTGTATACAGAACATTCTCATGCCCAAACGACCTGTAAGCCGCTAATGTAAAGCTGTTCGGAGTTGACACATACCCAGCGTAGTCTGCGTCTGGTGGTGGTGGTGGGGGGGGGGCTCTCACGGAGGAGATGGATCCCGGTGTGGATTCAATTCAGTCAATAATATCATCAGCCATGATATTTCCGACGAAGTAGTCGGCGTTTCTTCACAATGAAATGACTTACTCCAGTAACAGATGAGGACGTGCTGTGTGTGAATTGTTATAATTGTGATCATTGCAGTCAAATATTAATGGTGGGTTAATCCTTTTTTGTTTTACAAAGGGAAGTTTGATCCAGCCTTTCTTATATTGCTTTTAACGCATCAGTATCTAATTTTGATGCAGCGTGTCAGCAACAACAAAAGCAACGACCAAACCCGACGGCGTTTATCGTCTCCGCCAGCCGCAGCTGTGACAGCAGCACGTCTGCAAATTCAGTCATCGGACAACAGAGACAACAGTTATCACTCAAGTCGGTACTTCCCTGCACTGAGGTGTGAAAACGCACATTGCAAATCACAAAGAACCCTTTTTTTTTTTTTAGTTATAATCACTTTGAATCACTTTGAACACACGTTTTCCTTCTTAAAGACGTGGGCTGTCTGGGTGATGTGATTGTCTCATCCTTCATGTTTACTCTGCTGAACTGAGGATCAGTCAGGCTTATATTCTACATGATGATGTAAGCCTGTGCAAATAACTTCATCAAGATGGATCTTACAGGCAGCCGACGCGTTCGGCAGCCCCGTCACATTTCTGATCCCTGTGAGAAATTGGCTCCAAAGCAGGGATTTTTCACACTCATAATGTGCTGCACCGAATAAATGCTTTCTAGCTTTCGCTGTTCTCTCAGTAATGATATTCTTAATACCTGTTGTGCGTCATGGAATTAGCTTTTTCCTTTTCTTTTTTCTTTTAAGAGTGTGTGAACCTCATTAGAAGAAATATATGCTTCCAACCGGCTGAGGAATATGAGGGCCTCTTAAAATCAACTGCCTCGAAGCACAAAGAAGAAGCACTTTTTAATCAGCGCCCCAAAGCTCGAACACAACTCAACTGGACTATTCCAACTTCCTTTTTTTTTTATTATTATTGCTACAGTTCAATGGGAAGCACACGTTCAATGATCTATCATTACTAACACTGCGAATCCAAACTAAATTATCATGCGGGTTCAATCCACTTTAATTAATTCCATCCTTTGCACTTGGACTACGGTTGCTGCATTAGTGCAGGAAATCTCATCCCTCAAAAGTTGGTGACATGAATTAATGTAATTGCCCATTTACAGGTCACCTTAGACCCGAAGGGTCTGTGTAATGTGCAGAGGCAGAGGAGCAGCTGTTTGTTAAAACAAGGCCTGCAAGAGGAAAGGGCGCATTGATTTGCAGTCAGGGCTTTGTTCTTTGCCTTGGGGCTTTTAGTTTGCTTTCGTTCCTTTGTCTTCTGCAGTTTTATTAAAAAAAAAAGTTCTCATCTCGACTTTCTCTCTGCCACGTTGTTGTCTTCTGATCAGTCCTCCCTCACATTGTTTACCCAGCCCACTGCGGCTTCTTCCCATCTCTGTCGCATCATTCGCTCAGTTTGGTTTTTTTTATGGCCGTCTTACCGCTTGGTTTTGCCAAATGCTTCTGGTTCGGTACCTGGAAACCTAATGAAAAAGACAAAATGCACTCAGCGTACCACCACTTTGTTTAGATCAACGTGACAAAAAGTAAACAGACTGAGGATGAAAACATCCATCTTGCACAAGGACGCGTTGACAGAGAGACGGAGATAATAAAACAATAGAACAGTGTTCAATCTCCTCAACCCGGTAATGATAATCACTACCAGACGCTGTCAACCATCTCAAAACTGATGTGAAATATCGGGACAGCAACTCTTAGCAGGACACTGCTATATATATATATATATATAATTTTTTTTTTTTAACCTTTTTTTAATTTTTTGTTTGCCCCAATGTGAAGGTCTTGGCCCAGGATATAATTTCTTGTGTGTAGCACCCACTCATGGAGTGAGGTGGACTCTTTCCAAAGCCCCATTGTCACTAAAGCGACTGTAACACCATCATAACGACTTCCTGTTGGCTCTGAGTCGATGAGATTTATGAATCAGAGTCATAAAAAGAGAAAAAAAAAGCTGAGGATGCACGTTGATATCAAGACTTTTTCTTCTCAGGACCGCTGAAATAAGTGTCGCACTGTTGTTAAGCGCCTGCACATTCTAGAGGATAGAGTCTCCATAAAGAAATGCTTGGCACGCTGATGGTTACTGCGTATTTTTGGTGGTGTTGCAAAAAGCAGCATTTTCTGAGGGCTTTTCACAACTAGTTGCAACGAGTATTAAGTTACCCACACTGCCGGTGTTTCATCAGTCCACACCAAGTGAAACTGATGGAAATCTCCTAGTCTTCAATTGGATAGCTCACAGGCAGAGAACCCCCCCCCCCCCACACACACACACACACACACACACACACACACACACACACACACTCACTCTTAACCTTGAGAGCCACATTGAGTATAAGTTTAGTATTCTTCCTGTCAATTGCAAAGGCCTCGAGCTTAAAAGTCACACCTGAGACCGGCCGCGCTTTCATCTTCATCCGTTAGCTCGCCGCCGCGCCCGATAAAAACGTACTCCTTCCTCAATTTGAAAATTGTGCACATAGTCAACCTCAAAAGTAGAGCAGCAGCAACGGTCGATTTGAGTCACCCACCAGAAACCCGTGCAAAAAAATAGGAGTGACCTTTCAAGTGTCAGCTGGCAACGGAACGCAGCGTGATCTGGCTGCACCTCGTGGTGTTGTGAAATAACCTTTACCTTTGAGCATTTTTAATACAAATGAATAATAATAAGCAGTCTGCTGGCAAACAGCCATGACCTTAAAGAGGCTATTAATCATTGAAAGCTTCACATTCTCACTGGAGGATCACGCTAGACACTCCCAAGGAGGAAATTTCACCCTGATTGAAAAAGAAAACGTTCCCCTCAACATGTGAGAAGAACAAGTCGTCAACCGATCATTCCGGTGACTGTGTCTGTGTCTGACACTGGAGACATTACTAACTTTTAATGACAATGATATGTGGAGGGGCGACATATCACTCTAGTTCCTGTCTTTGTAATTATAAACACAATCAAATACTCAGATAACGTCCAAAATACTTGACATTGTCTCATTAAAAGACGTTGCAGATGTTTGTGGATCCAGATGTGGATACAGGAGTGTCATTGTCATCGTTACCAAGGTAACCGATGACGCCAGCCAGCCGTGTAGAAAGGAAGTAGCAGTTTCAGCTAGTGTTAGCCAGCTTTTCCCCCCAAACAACCCCCAAAACATTCCTCCACGCTGCTCCTATACTTAACCTTTGACTCGATTTCACTCTATTCCCTCTCTCGCACCACTGAGGTAAACTGGATTTCCTGCGAATGAAAACACCTTGTAAGGCGCGATGAGTTTTTCAAAGGCTGCATACATTAAGTTCAGCGTATTTCAAGTCCATCTGCTCAAAGTTTCCTGCGGCTGGGGGCAGACGCTGGAGCAGAAGCTGAATATTGATTAGACCAGTCTGAAATATTCACATCCTCAAAGCACTTGGCACCGCCCGCCCCCACATGATTAAGTGAACGGCCCACGGAATTCACTTGAACAATTTAAGTGAACTTCCTGAGTGCTCTGAGCTTTCATCATTGTGGTGTTGACCCCTGAAGGAACCAATGGTATTATCCATTAGTCAACAAATCTCTGTGAGGAGCCCACCGTCAGCATGAGCAGAAACAGCGCGGACCCTCCCTGCTCCGTTCTAATCTGTTTGGATCATCTACTGACGAGCTATGAGTTTGACATAATTAAACGTCAGGGATAGTAGTGTTACACATCAGTAATTCATGAAACAAATGCGTTTTTTCTAAATTCAAACTGAATGTTCTCAATAATTTTCACATTCGTTCACATACTAAAGTAGGACGTTTTTTTTTTTTTGTTTTTTTTTTAAATAACCGGGGTCAACCCAACGTGGTCTGAAACGAATCGATGAAGCAGCTAAATAGAGGGATTAAGGGGCTTACTGCCATTAATCTTGGATCATAAGACCTTTTTAAGAGCATCGTCACG
>JBBMJM010152054.1:0-10622 GCA_037832705.1 Centriscus cristatus
ACACACACACACACACACACACACACACACACACGCACACACACACACACACACACACACACACACACACACAAACAACAACAAACACATCCTCCAATCTGAAGGTCCATGGGTTCCAGGCTGGTCTTCCTGTGTGGAGTCTGTCTGCTCCCGCCCCCTCCCCCCTCTATCGTGCCTGACCAGTGTCCTCTCAGATTAGCGCTCAAGAGGTGACCCTTGACTTATCTTCAGGGACTCTGCGGACCCCCTTATACAGTCCTGCCGTGACAATCACCACAAATGAGCGTTATTCGGTATCCTCTGGGCCAAGTCATCCCCGAACCCTCCGGTTTATTTACTCTGATGGAAATTCTTGATTTAATTTGGCAAGATGGGGACGGTCCTCCTACCCTTGGCCTGTGGCTGGGTCTATCCTCCACCCCACCCCACTCCTCCCCCCTCCAGTCCCCAAACGCTGTGTCACCTGCTGCTTACAATACGCTGAATCATAGAATTCAGCACGCCTGTCAACTTCCTGCAGGTGGAACGTTAACAACCTTATACCCTCACATTTATTTCTCATGTTTTTACATAATAAAGAAACTAGTCGACGTCTGAGTGCAAAATACATTTTTCACATGCAGAAGATCGACTGTGCTGCTGGGTTGTCAGGTTGTCAGGAAACGGATAATTATATGGCAAAGATTGAGAGCTATTCTGGTTTGTGCACCAGTGTCCTTATTCACCTGACACATGTATCTGAACCTGAATTGTTTCTGTGTTGCTGCAGAAGGCGACCTTCCCACCAAAACTGTTATTATTTGAGCCATCTGTCACAATCTGGTGCAGCACAGCAGAGGCCGATTTCGTCTGTTTACGTTCAGGTGCACAGAGGACAGCGATCACAACGCCCGTTTCACGGAAGCCATTAGAAAATTGTTTCTGCCGGAAAATGAAATATCTTATCAGGTCGGAGCAGCCTGAGCCAGTGCACAGAGAATTTGGGGTATGGGTGGTGGGAAATATTCCAAGGGTCCTTGTTGGGATCAGCCCACCTTTAAAAACCCACCTCAACTGAACTATGTGATTGGAAATCCTGAGAATGTCCTTCTCTGCCAAACAAAATCCCTCATCGAAACATTTCACAGCTTCACGTGTCATTGATCTCCACCAGTCATTTCATAACATGTATTTCGTGTCTTTTTCTACTTAAAAAACAAATATATAAGTAGAAATACTTTAGATGAACTTATCTATATGCTCACCAACAAATGTTGGGAAACCAGAAACTGTCCTTGAACCAAGAAATGTTACAACAGTCAGATCACCTCAGAACCTTTTAAAAAGTATGTGTGGATGGGCAGCTCATCACCAGATAATACCAGCGCTTATATGGAGGTGTACGTGCTGAAGATACATGAAACGGAGATGAGCTTTGACAGAATAAAGAATATCTTTTTTTACGACTCTAACTCTTATCAACGCATAAAAAGAAACTTCCGATTTCTGAGCAATTAGTTTTGTCCTTTTCCAGCTGAATAAATAAGTGACTTTAAACGAATTCATGCTAACAACTGCAATTACTGTCAGCTTGAGATTTGCAATCAAGCCTGAGATTAAAGAAAACATGCACTTTCTCAATTTAAAAAAAAAAAAGGGGAGCTAAACTGTATTCTTAACATGGTTGTTTTGTCAGCCGATGGTTTAACTACTGAACATGGGTCATGAGTTTGTACTTGCAGTAAAATGAGCCTGTTCAAGCAGCAGCTGGTTTGTCGCTCCATTAAATAGTGACACAGCGATACGTCTGTAACTAGATTATGATGCTAATATGCATTAGCACAACCGCGCCTTCAGAGCATCTCACCGATTTACTACAGGCACAAAGGTGATTGAGAAACTGAACAGTTCTCATTCTGTGCTTTTCATTTATCTCTCTTGGTGTATCTCAACTCAACGAGCTCCCTGTGATGGCAGCCTGGAACTTTGCTGTCCGCCCAGAGAAATGATAGTAGCCCACGGGCTAATTGATCCACGGCCTCTGAAACGTCTTACGATTGTCTTGAACGACAAGCGGCCATTTATTCTGAACCACAATAAAAGCAAAAGCCCACAGGAAAACAAAGGAGAGACCAAATAATTGTCCATTAAACCATTTGGAAGGCAGACATTTACAATCAAACCCAACTCGAGTTTCGTTGTGAGGACGGTTCACATATTTTCACTCTATCTGCGCGAGAGAAAAGCAAGAAAGCATGTGATGTCATGGAACCGGTCCAAAGGAATTTCTCTCTGAGGATATTCCAAAGCTTAAACTATCCAATTATTGTTTAGTCATATTTCATGAAGCATTTTCTTCCCACAACAGTGTTGTGCACCTCAGCACATATTTCCATTTGAAATCCCTGCCAGCAGAAGCACTTCATTAAAAACACTCAGCTGGAGGAACACATTGCCCTCGGCACAGCCCTCCAATATGACCTCCGCTGCATCTCGCTGCAGAAACACCTGTTTTATATTCCCAACCATAAATGAAACATATTCTGTGTTGCTGGACCGGCTCGTCTCTGCCCCCTGGTTTGACTCCAGAGTGTGTCTGCTGCCTTTTTTAATAAAAAGAACACTGATGAGGACGCCACTTATCAGTGGCTGGAATTGTTCTACATCAAAGTTTCATGTTATCAGCAAACATATGCATTCATTCTGCAGGCGACGCACCGCGCCTTGTCTCTGCACACACCTACGGTATGAGCAAAGAGGGAATTCAATCCAACCCACGGCGACCAGTCCTCATCGGGTGAAATTGAAGTTCATACATGCGTGTGCACAGTGGAGTGCTAAATGCTAAATGACGAAGGTTATGTCTCAGTTGTCACCAAAGAAATTCACGAAATGTTATTCCAGAACTGGAAAATAGAGTGAAACAGACATTGTGTTCTTACATCTGTAAGTCGAATCTCTTGAATTATGACTTTATGCTAAACTAAGCTAAATAACTAAGCTAACATGCGTTTAGCTCCTAACGTAAGTTTGCTTTCCCAATTTTAAGTGCAACCCAGCCTGATTGGGTGACGTTGGCAGTTTTGCTTCCCCTGTCGCAGATATTAAATAACGTTTGACATTAAACAATCTGGGCTAGCTGCTAATGTTAGCGGCTAGCATAGCACTTGTTAATATCGGCGACGTGATGACGAAAGTGGATGTTCTCGTGTGTTCTGAGGTTGTGTCATGAAATACAACTGTCGTACATCGTCATTTATACAAAATAAAATAAACATCATTCCGTACATTTTCACCTGTCACCGGTTCTTTAGTATCACAATTGATTTGAGTTAAGTAGGTTTTACTCGCGGTTGTGTACTTTTCTTTTAAACTCAGTGTGTCTTCGGTAGTTGGTCTGCAGTGACCAGCAGCAGATGAGATGCAACATAAGACAGAGAGAAGTGGAGGCTGAGAGGGGAAGGGAGGGAGGTTCGAGGGGTGTGTGTGTGTGTGTGTGTGGGAGGGGGGTTGTCTGAGCCGCTGCTCTGTGTTATGTGTCATGTAGAAACAGAGCGGAGCGGAGAGGAGGAGGTACCCAATGGCAGGGAAAAAGTTCCCCGGGGGGAGGTTTGTGTCAGCCACATGCTCTGGCTGGTCCTCACTGAGCCGGGCCTTTTTGTTATGCTGATGTAGTCCGCCTTTTGTCCAAGACGCTGATGGCGAGTGTGTCGGTGAGGGGAGAGGACCAGAAAGAGACAGAGAGAGAGAGAGTTTCAAACAGACTACAGAATATATCTATCGTCTACCCTCTTGCCTCCTTTCATTGTCTGATGTAGAAGTGTACTGACAGCGTCGTATCTTACCTGTAAACAGAGTGAGTTAATGAGTAAATGCACGTGTTTGACCAAGTTCCCAGATGTAACCTTCCGATGTTTGTATAGATGTTACATTTGTTTCATTGAATGTGAAAAAAATGGAGGAAGTGGGAACTGAGGAAAGAACGTGAGTGGGACAAACAGGGGGGAAACAACATGCAGGAATGAGTCAGGACGAGACGTGAACCTATTCCAGTGACGATGTGAAGGAGAGAGGGAGAGGATGAGAGAAGGTGTCCCTCTTCCTTGCGTCCAGCCCCCTCGTGTGACGTCATGGGCTGGGAGACACAAAACGAGTCGCTTTCCGCTGAGCTCCTCACTCGATTGGCACTCACATTCACACCGCAGCCCCCGCCTCGACCGCCGCTCAGCCCCCAGCCCTCAGCCCAGCGTGCGTTCTGCACAAGACAACCACTTCACTCCAAACAGGAGGACCGGAACGGGCTTCATCTCGTGTGAGTGATGACTTATTCCTTGTGAAGCTGCCAACGGGAGCCGACCCGAAGCTCTTCTCAAAAAGCAGCAGATGTGACAGAGGAAAGAGAGGCGGAGACAGTCCCCCCCCACCCCTCCAAACCGCTCCTTCCCTCATCTGGGAGAACAATACCCAGCCTCCAGTTGGAGAGGGTCAGCTTTTGTCCCTCTCGCCACGCCACCGCTCAAGAGCGAGGAGCAGACAGACGCGCTGACACTTTGACCTGCTGCTGAGAGCGGAGAGGACGGCGCGCAACAACCGCCGCGCTTGCCTCCGTTTGATTCAGTACTTGGACAGCTCCTGAGCGACAGCGAGCGTGACTCCATGTGTGTGTAGAAGGAGATCTGGTGAGGGACCAGAGAGACGCTTGGGTTTGGAGACCGACTACCGACAATGCAGCCCCCGTGTTCGGCCCAGGTCAGCCCCTGTGGCGCCTCGCTGTCACTGGGAGCCTCCAGCAGCGCCGCCAGCCTCCACCAGAAGCAGCTCTTTGAGAAGTTTTGGAAGGGGACTTTCAAGGCTGTCGCCACTCCGAGAGCCGAGAGCGTCATCGTGGCCAGCATCACCGCCCGCAGGAGGGTGACTGAGTGAGTTCACATCCCCCGTGTCCAACAATGTACTCGGTAAACCCCAGTAAATGTGAGACTGGAGCTCCGCTGTGTGTCCATCTCAAACATCGAGGGGTTCTGAAGTTTCCTTCGGAACAGTTTCCTCACGTCCACAGATGATTCTTCATTGTAAAGACTGGGGAACTTAATTAACATCTGTGTGTGGGTTGTGGTGACAGACAGAGTGGGTCGAGCCAGGTTTCTGGTCATTTGTCTGTTGAGATTGTATCTTGGACAGGTAGCAGCAGCAGCTGACTGGGCAAACAGTCATTTTATTTACAGAATGATTGTAACAAAAAAACAAAAACAAAAAAACAAGCAACTCTGTAAAAGTAAATCTAATCATCTAAACCAGAGTTCAATAGAGATCTACAGGTTTATACATAGTCACCGTGACCTGGATGACTGAGGACCTTCACGAAGAAATGCTTTGAATGTTCATGAAGCAAAGACGACCACTGACGTGTACTCACCTGGAGGGTGGTGAGATCAGACACCATCTTCAATTTGATTTTTTTTTTTTTTTTTTAAGCAGCCTGGTGGCACGTAGACTGTGTCGCTGAGTTAATTGTCCCCTGTAAAGGTCATGTAGGAGCATCCCTGCCCCTCGAATGTCACGCTTGTTTCCCTCTTTCCCTGTGATACGGCTTCGTGCCAGATTAAGGAGCAACCTTGTTCCGTCACTGTCACATCTCTCTGACCAAAGGTCAGCCTCACCCTCACAGCCTCAAAGGGGGAGGGGGGGCATTCAAATGCTGTGTATACCTGCTTAGCTCTTTGCTAAACCATCTGCATCTGCACAATATGCAACAGTTCATGTGACACACAATCAAACAGGTCAAACATTTCAACCACTCTTGTGTGCTCGTGTGCTTAACCGCTGATCTATTTTGCTCGGCCGACCTCTGAACGGTTCCGGCACCCACGAACCCACGAACTCTCCTGTGAAATTAGCTACGTTAATGAGGATGTGAATGGCCCATTTCATCCGACATTAGCGAGGCAATGGAACGACACAGTGAACCAGATAATAACGGAACGGTGTCTACCCCGGCCGACCGTAATGCTGCACACGACCTGCTTGGACAGGATTTTATTGGCGGGTGCGATGAAAGAAGTAAATGTGAGAATGTGCTTTTATGTCATTTTGGCCCAAATAACAGCGGTTTCAGTTCTCCTGCCTGGTGTTTGCGATGGATTTGAATCTATTTAAGGACATTGGCAAAACGAAAAAGAGAAACCGAAGCCGAACGCGGCAGGCGTGACATGAACTGAGCATCCCCTTTTTGGCCCTGCTGTCTCTTCGGCTTTCACTTCTCCAGGAAGGAGGTTCTACTCGAGGGGCTTTGCCTCCACCACGTGTTTGTCCGGCTGGCGGTCACAGAGAAAGAGTCGACAGAATGTTTCTCCTTCGCCCTGGTCTGTTTGTGTCTGCTGCTCCTCTGAAATCCAGAGGGACGTTTTTGGGTGATACAGATTGTAAATAATGAGTAAAAAGACCCCCCCACACACACACCAACACCACCCCTTGTTGCTGCGGTGTTGGTTTTTCCATGAGCAGAGTGTGACTGAGGATTGCTTAGACCATCAGAAAGCATCGCCGTAGGCCGGCTCCTCTGCCTCGTTCTCTCCAAGAGGAAACATCATTAGTCACTTTGGATAACAGGGCACTGATAAACAATGGCAGGGAGTGTGTGTGTGTGTGTGTTGGGGAGGGGGGAGGGTGTGTGTGTGTGTGGGGGGGGGTACCACGTCCAACAAGCACAGAGGCAGAGAATGGAGGAGACAGAAGGAGAGCCACAGGGAGATGTTTCATGTTCAATCAGCCCAAGTCTTTTTCCCATTTGCAGCGTCCTCCCGTTCCTCTCTCGTCTCCTTCTCTCTTGACTTCTGAAATAAAAGTGCTGCGGGGGCCTGAGAGCCACAGAGGAGTAATTAGAGTTTGTTTTTCTCTCGCCGTCCTCTCTATCGTCTCCTCTCCAGCCCTGTCGGGGAGGAGGGGAGGAGTTCACCGGCTCTGTCTGTGTGCTGGGGTGGGGTGGGTGGGGCTTTGTTTGAAACTATGACCCAGGCTGTTTTCTTCTTTCCAGAAAGTGCAAGGACCTGAATGGATATAGTGTGTGTGTGTGGTGTTGATATGTTAGCGGGGTCTTGTCCAACTTTGGCAGATGGCAGGCTCGAGAGAGTGCAGGGGGGAAAGGGAGGGAGTGTGTGTTTGTGTGTGTGCGTGTGTGTTTCTGGCCTCTTACATCAGCAGATGCCGGTTCAACAAGGAGAGGAAAAAGGAACGGGGGTGTGGATGGACTTGTAAGGTGACAATAGAAAAAGAGCTCAGTGGACAAATGACAACGCAGCTGGGAAAAAAAAAAGTTCTTTTACATAGTCTGATTTTGCTTGAAAAACATCTATCTACCAAAACATCGCAATAACTATTTTTTTCTGGAAAGTGACCAGTATGAAAAAAAAATCTTAAATTACTTTGGACTCAGCTGACGATGACTTGGTTTCTGTGTGGCTGATGGTAGAAAATATCTGGTTGTAGTCGATGAGGAACGGTGAGACCCCAGTGACACCCCCCTCTCCAGAAACAACATCTTTTAGTAAACTATATCAGAACTAGGGTCATGAATCGCCACAGAGATATTTGGTTCCTCCTCCTTTTGGCGAACACCCACTGAACTCTGTGTGCACTCAGGACTCGATTCAACGTTAAATGCCCAAACTGACTATGTTTGTTCTTCACTGAATGAAAGTTTCTCCCAGCCACTGTTATATTTCTTTACATCAAGGCTGCTGTCGGCCGAATATCTTCATTGTGGCTCTGGACGATGTCTGCAGTCCGACACAGACACAAACTTACCCACGGTGGGAATAAAAGAGAACAGAGGAAAGCATCCCCCTCCCGCCCTCTCCCTCTGACATGATTTAGTGATGGATGAGGGGTTTGTCCGCTGTTATTCATCTCTTTGCCTCTGCTCTCCTCATCACCAAGTATCTTCCTTTACTCTCCCTCTCCTCGTGTCAGTATCTCCCTCCTTCCCCGGCCCAGTATCTTTTCTGCGTGCGTTAACTCGCCCTCCCTGAGTCTGTGTCATATTACTCAGAGCGGACGCGGCTGCTGAGGCATGCTGACAAGAGAGTTGGAGATGATGCCGACTCCCCAGGCAGGAAAGGGACTTATCACTGAAATGGATTCAAATATTGATTCCTGCATAGCCGAACCATTTGAATCCAACCCCCGCCCGTAGCTTAGGACCTGCTGCACCGTTCCAGCATGTTCCGCAGCAGAATGCGCTGAGTGTGTCAGCGAGCTGATATCAGGGACGCTAATTGGTGATGTGGATTTCTATTTGATATCGATCTGCGTATGGTTAATCCATCAGCATCAAAGCGGCTGCCTGATGCACCATCGCAGCATTACAAGTCCGTTAAAGAGCTGAAGGCATGTTCACCTCGATGAAGGGATGCGTTGTCTCCGGCTCAAAGTTTGAAGCAGTTTTTGAAGTTGATCCAAAAGAGGTTTTAAGGAACTCCAAGACTAAGATGTGCTGAAAATCCCCCTGGGAAAAGCCGAAGAATATCTGCAGTGAAATGATACATATTAAAGGCGCAGAGGTGAGGGAGACGACGCACGTGACAAAAGCATGCAAATGTGGTGGTTAGAAGAACAAATGTTTGGTTGCACAAACTTAAAGACGTATGTTCACTTCTCAAGTAAGTAGGTATTTCTTAGGTGTACCTCTGCTGTCTCTTTGTGATATTTCTGGGAGTAGAACAGCCTCCAGTGGCTCTTGCAATTATTACTAACTGTGTTATTACCAGCGAGGTGACTTCTTCTGTTCGCAGGATTACACAAAAACAAGGTTTTGTCTGAATCCTGACGAAAGCATGAGAGTGGGCGGTTGGCCTTGGCTGCGTTGTCCGAGGAGTATTACTACTGAAATAGATGAAGAATGGAGAAGTTTGTTTTTTTTCTATTGCAACATGTGTACATTTGTGCAAAACTTCCACATGAACATTTGATCGAGAGCGCTATGAATAAACACATGGTGAAATTGCATGTGATACTTTCCACTTGACGCTGTCGTGCATAAAACATGTGTTAGTGTGTGTGTGTGTGTGTGTGTGTGTGTGTGTGTGTGTGTGTGTGTGTGTGTGTGTGTGTGTGTGCCAACCTGTTTTTTTAAAGAACAGATTTGAATCATCTTCCGGATGCTCTCGACTGAGCACGCCCACCCTCTCTCCTCTCAGCTTGAAAGGCCATGACGCGTCTGATTCTGGTGATGATTCAGCATGCGCTCACGTCGGAAATGGGCCACGTCGGAGCGGTAACACATTCGAGGAAAGACATCGATCATCCCACTGAGCACACAGATACATGTATGTTATTGGTCAATGCCAGTACTCCCCAAGTCTGTCACACACCTCTGCCTCAAAAACGTTCCACCTGGCGATGTGGGGTTTAATGATCCACCGATTGATTCTGCACTTTCAGCACTAACTTGTGATAGATGTTTAATAAAGACAAATGATGGATATCAGTGGCTGAGAAGAGGCTTGGATATTTGAATCTAGACAATCTGTTTCTGTTCTTTTCATGTACGCGCTTCATGAAAAGGGTTTTGTGCTCATTTGTGGTCATAAAGCCGAGGACGGCGCTGCTTCACAACGCCTCTGGGCAGAGCACTGTGGGGCTACTGATCTTGTGAGGACCTTCACTGGCGTTCTCTAGCCCGGCACATGAATCCTAACCATCACAACACAGCTCCTACCCTGAGCCCTAACAGTGTGTATTCACCACTATATATTCTTATATAATAACCACAGCAAACCAGTAGAAATGATGGACTTTCTTTGTTTCCTGTCTCCGGTCAGAACTGCACAAGTTCTTAACTGAAGACAAGAGCGCGGACACGTCCAGTGCATCAGGTGACGTATGTTTCCCATATGGGGGATTCAAAGGGATACGTCCTCCAGGGATGAACCGCAGCAGCAACAGCAGCATTTTGGAGATGAAAGCGCCGAGCGTAAAGTTAACCCTTTACGTCAAATGACATTTCAAGGCTGCGGTGAAAATTTCCCCGTAAGGGATCATCGCAGTTCTCTAACCTCTGGCCCACCTCAGTGATGGCTGATGTTAAATCAAATACAGTTGGACAGATTGTGCTGTGAGAGACAGGTATATTGTTTTAATAGTGATAGGACACAACCTCATGAATCAGCTGAATTCCCGTATAGATGTTTGTATTTGCTAGTAAGGTCATCTAGGTACAGAATCTATTCTACGTCTATGAAGCGACTGACTCCTCCACATCCCAGTTTGTGCTAAAAGCTTTTTTTATTTACAAGCAGCCCTCAGTGACAAGACCTTTACATAACCTATGTCCCAGGTCATCCTGTTTGTTTATAATTCTCTATCAGCACCATCCGTACCATTGATAAAATTACAACACAAATATATAGTATGTTTTTATTACCGCCTGATGATTGTATTGTCTTTCTTCTCCTTTTTAAGATCCCTTAAAAAGACAAGATTAGAATCGACATATTACAACAGTAAATGATGATGATTATTATTATCATCATCATCATCATCATCATAATCATCATCATCATCATCATCATCATCATCATCATCATCATTATTATTATTGTTGTTGTTGTTGTTGTTGTTGTTGTTGTTGTTGTTGTTGTTGTTGTTGT
>JBBMJM010152065.1:0-10622 GCA_037832705.1 Centriscus cristatus
ACACACACACACACACACACACACACACACACACACACACACACACACACACACACACACACACTAACACACACATAGTGTCATTTCAGGGCTGCTGCCTTTGGCGTTGAGCCCAATCCTTCCCTCTCTTAGTCTCTTCTTCCCCTCACCAATCTCTGCCTCCTGCTCGTAAAAGTGAAAATCGTCCAATTTACTATATGAAATGCTGCGGGGTGTGTAATCCCACAGCTGGTGACAGCCTGTCCTCTACTCGGCTTTTACTGACTCCATCTGTATTTCCTCCCTTTATCAGCCTCTCACAGTTTCTCTCTTTCTCGCTATCTGCTGACCGGACCCTCACTCCATCTCCACGGTGCTGCTCGCTGGCCTCCTGCCCATCCTCCTGTGTGTGTCTGTCTCCCCACATTCCAGAAAGATTCAATAAGTGAATACCACAATAATCACAGTTGCCAGATACTGTCAGCTGCACCACCCTCTGCTTTCTCCTGCAAAATCTTGTGACTTTGGCTCCACTCCCCTCCCTTCCCTTCCCCTTCCCCCAAAAGCACAACTTCCCTTCTTTCTCCCAGCGCTGTCCCTCATGACTTTGTTAAATCTCTTCCTTCCAGTTTTCTCATGTCCATCTTGAGAACACCATGCTCTCCACCCCTTTTTTTTTTTCTTGGTCCAGTTAGTTTCCACCCATCGGTAATCACGGCAGCACTGAGTAAAAGAGACAGTAGTAGAGGGTGGGGGAAGTAAGGGGTACGTGCTCACTCAAAGAACACCATTATATCCCACAGATGAACATGACCTCCACAGTGGGGCCCATGGAGTCATTGTGTGTCTTTACTATTTCCTGGCTAAGGGACGGTCACATTGTCAGTGAAAAGAAGTGACATTCTTCAGTGGTTTAGTCACCAAAGAGGTGAATGAGCCATGAACTCTGGGTCCTTTTCACAGATGAGGAGGGAAAAAAAATCCTCATTTTATTAAGAACGAGACAAGACAACGTGCCTTTGTCGCTAATAGTCGAATCATCATTAAAAATCATTAGCAACCTTGTTACCCAATCATGCACCTTGAGGTCTATTCAATTCATTTTTTCTTTTCATTCTTCATTTTCAATCCACTGGTCCACAGAGACAGTCCACTGCTGCAATTGTGGCATTATGCTGAACATGTCTCTATCTCACAATGAGTAAGAATCCTTGAACATATTCCTGGATCCAGATGGTTCCAGAACACTACCGGCAATTAATCATCTGTTCCTTGCCCCATTATCAGCCTTTCCTGGAAATTTCATTAAAATATATTCATAACTTTTGGAGTTATTTTGCAAACAGTCCAACAAAAACAGATAAATGCCGGCAAGAACATAACCTCCTTGATTCATGAAAATGGCTTCTGTGTTGTCGTTTGTTCTGTCTTCAGGGTATTCAGCTGGATCTTTTCGTCTTCTAGTCTGATAATGACTCTAAGTGCTTGCGATCAGTATTATAACACCCAATCTCTTTCCAGCTGACACGGTCTTCCTGGACGATGAAGATGAAAGGAAGGAGTATGTCCTAAACGACACGGGAAGGATCTACTATGGCACTGAGAAGCAAATCGGTGCTCGGACATGGAACTTTGGACAGGTATGAAGAGGAGAAGTGACTCAAACATTTTCTGAACAGAAAAAAACAGTTACGAGTCGGGAAATCACTTTTTTTTTTAAAATATTGGTATAATTAACGATTATTCATCACATTTAATGGATTTAAAAACCTGTAATACAACTGCTGTCCTGTGTGAAGGAGAACAAATTGAATCTAACTAATGAGTACTCATTCTGGAACCATTTCAGTCTTCCCTTCAGCGTATGTCACTACTCCAGTTTTTGCCCTGGAGCGTTCCAAACCAGACATGCCAGCGTCTGTTGATGTCAAACTGTGATGGGGTTTTTCTTGATCAGCCTCCACCAAGCATCATAACATATTTTGCGTTGTCCTACTGACAGACCAACAAAAGGCACTGAAACACCATTTCCTTGTTGAAATTTCGTCCCCCATACTCACGTCCATTCATGATTTAAAGTACTTCTCCTGTGCTTAATTCGACATCAATTCACAACAAACAAAATAACCAATAAAACTCATCACTGCAGTTTCACGAGGGGCTCCTGGAGGCCTGTCTGTTCATCCTGGAAAAGAGCGACATGCCTCCATCTGGTCGAGGGGACCCTGTCAACGTGGTCCGAGTCATATCTGCTATGGTGAGTGCAGCTCTCCCCAGTGAGACTTTGTTCTAAACAAAGGTGATGAGCCTCGGTTTGATGAATGACACATTCTGATCACCTAGTGGATTGTTTCCGTCACGTGTCGGTTCGTTTACATGATCCTACCTGGATCCTAGCTGTGTTATTTTGTGCTTTATGACATAAGGGTATGTCCTTTCAGATTAACGCTCAAGACGATCACGGGGTTCTGGTTGGGAACTGGTCAGGGAATTATTCTGATGGAGTGTCTCCTGCCGCTTGGAGCAGCAGTGTGGACATTCTGAGGACATACCACTCGACCGGTGGGACCCCCGTGTCATATGGACAGTGCTGGGTCTTCTCTGGCATCACTACAACAGGTGAACAAGGCAGAAATGGGGGACCCCTCCGTCAACTCTCTCTGTTATAGGACATTTATAATGCATGCATAGAGGGTCACTTGCATGTTCGCCCCCCGCCATAGCTCAAATACACCCTGAATAACTCGCATTGACATTCCTGTCATTCCGTCTACTCTTGTCACAGATAGACGCCCGTGTGTTGCTTTCATTCATGCAAATGACATTAAAGTACAAATGTCTGCAGTGATTCTGCTAACGTCTGAACATCTGGGCAACGTAATTCCGTTTTCATGTGACCTCGTAAATTCAATTTTGCTTGTTTGACTGTGTTTGCGTCTCTGTCTGTCTCTCCAGTGCTCCGCTGTCTCGGCATACCCGCCCGCAGCGTGACCAACTTCCAGTCTGCTCACGATACGGATGTATCCCTCACTACAGACGTATATTTTGATGAGAACATGGAGCCAATCGACTACCTCAATAGTGACTCTGTCTGGTAAGACGTGTAACTGACATCCCATTAAACTCTGCTCAGATATGTGCCTGCTGCAAAAACCCATGCCTCTGGAATGCGATCTATATTTAGGGCAGTGCTGGAAGAAGTCCCCTCCAACTAACACAGATCACAAATGTCCTGCTCATTTAATTATTTTCACCTCCTCTGGATCTGCAAAGGCTTAGTGGAATCAAACAGGAAGCGCTGCCTGTGCCTGCAGAATGTTGGGTGCCATGTCTTCTTTTCACTAAGAAGTGCATCAGGTGCACGTTGCAGTACATTTCAATCATTCATATTAAGATTAAGAAATGCACAACGAAAAGTTCCATCTTCCAGGATAATTTCTCACATATTGCAATTTTTCCAGACTTTCTACACTTGCTGTTGCTTGATTTATTACTCCCTGTCAACACTAATTTATTACATTACTTGCTACTCTCAACACCAATAAGAGCTTCTCTGCAGCATCCAACCATAAATGTCACAGGCTTGATTAAAAAAGCAGACCCAGGAAGTAAACGCTCTTTTATTTGTTCTTTAGAAGTTCTTTATGTCCTTGGTTCCAGTCTTTCTACCAAGTAATCCATACTGGTTGTTCTCTCGATTGTTCTCTTGTGCTTTCCCACTTAACGGTACAGTTAAATTTAGTTAATTTAGTTAGTATAGTGACACAATTAGTTATTAATTCATTGCACTATTCACATTACAGTTAGTATTAGTTTAATTAATTCATATTACAGTTAGTACAAGTTCAGTTTATGCACTATTGGTTCTTTTTTGTACCGTTTGCACCGTGTGTTGAGAGGTCTGTAATTTCACCTATGCTGTATATCAAACATATACAGTACATTTGACAATAAAGGTGACTTTCACCTTCTACAAAGTACCCACCATATTAGAGTTAAAATGTATGCATGTATTTTTGGTGTGCAAGTAGCAGTAAATGATGGTATTTCCGGTATTTCAGGAATTTCCACGTGTGGAATGACTGCTGGATGGCCAGACCTGACCTACCTGCTGGTAATGGAGGCTGGCAGGCTGTCGACTCCACCCCCCAGGAGACTAGCCAGGGTACCTTCCGCTGTGGCCCTGCCTCCGTCAACGCCATCCGCTCCGGGCAGGTCTACCTCAAACACGACACGCCCTTCGTCTTCGCTGAGGTGAGATGAAGTCATGGACGTAGATGATTGTATTTTGGAGGTGGAAAGAAATTACAGACGTGTGCACTCTGAGTAAGAAAGAAACGTAGTTATGAACGAGTTTAGAGCCTTATGTCACCCCCACCAGGTTAACAGTGATAAGATCTACTGGCAGAGGAACTTCGACAGTACTTTCAGCCAAGTCCACAGCGAGAAGAAAGCTGTCGGCCACTGCATCAGCACCAAAGCAGTGGGCAGTGATGAACGGGCAGACATTACCCACCTGTACAAGCACCATGAAGGTACCGAGCAGTCACACTTCTTTATTTGTAGTTCTTCTTTGGAGTAACAGACAGATCTGGTCTCCATTTCTCAGTTGAATCATAATTTATTCCGATTCGCCTCATCTCACCAGTCAGCTGTTAACGTACATAAGATACATTATATCTCACCTCCCTTTACACCAGGATCACAGGAGGAACGCATTGCTGTGGAGACGGCCAGTCGCTATGGCAGCAAGCCGGATGCCTACTCCGCTCCCATGGCTGAGGATGTTCACCTGGAAGTGAAGATGAACGGAGAAGGACCCAAGATGGGGGCTGACGCTCAGCTGAGCATCCTCGTGAAGAACCAGAGCTCACAACCACGGACAACAACGCTGCACAGCCAGGTGGCAGTCATGTACTACACTGGTGTACTGAAGGGAACCATCAAGAAGGAGCAGATGTCTGTGGAGCTTTTGCCCAATGAAGGTGGGCTCTGCTCCGGACTCTAAAGCTTTTTAAATGATATTCCTGTACTAACGACAGGTACAATAACGGCTTGTCTTCTGATGATCTCTGATTCTACATGAATTTGTTCCGGGAAGGTCCCTCACACTTAGAGATGCTGATTAAAAGCACATTTTTTGTCAATTCAGATTATTTTTCTTTTAGGGAAAAGTTTTCAAATTAGGGCGTTGAGAAAATATGTTTCTATTCTCTTTCCGCAACTAATCAGCTCATATAAAGCCATAAAGCCACACTTCTCAGCTGTTGGGGTTGGTTAACTAACTCATGGAAGATTCACAGAAGTCTTTCCTGAACAGAATTTTAAATACATTTTGATTTAATTTGTTTGTACAGAGAAGACCATCGAGTGGGTTCTGCCGTACCAACAGTACCAAAACCAGCTGGTGGATCAGGCAGCACTGATGCTGACTCTGTCTGGAAGAGTCAGCGAGACCCAGCAAGTTTTAGCCAACCAGACCACCTTCCGACTCCGAACACCTGATCTCAACATCACGGTGGGTTTTTGAATAACAATGTAATAACTTAAATGTGGTTGTTAGTTTTAACCAAGGACTTTCAGATATATTTATTCTAATTACCATAGTAAATATCTTGATTTCTGTCGGGCAGCCTTTGGGAGAGGCTTTCGTTGGTAAGGAGATGGGGGCTAAGATCACTTTCACCAACCCGCTACCACGCACACTGAAGGGGGTCGTGTTCCGAGTCGAGGGCCTGGGTCTGCAGAGAGGTCATGAAGTGGTTGTGGGGTAAGACTATTGGGCATTTTGCTCATCTTTTTTCATTCGATTCTGTTCATTCGTACATTCAGACAAACATTTCTTTCCTCCCTTTTCCGCCGTCTTTCCTGGCAGGGATGTTGGTGGTCACGCCACGGTGACACTGACAGAACACTTCATTCCCACCCAGCCTGGACCCAGGAAGCTGGTCGCTTCACTTGACTGCAAACAGCTCACACAAGTGCATGGAGTCGCTGATATCATTGTTCTTGAAAAATGAGCTAAAGTCCCTTGTATATATATCCTATACAAAGTATACTAAGTTTAAAAATACCTTATTTGTTACAGTGACTTTTTACTATTTTGGAAACTATGAATAGACAGATAACAATTGTAGCACTACTACTGTTATATGCATCATTATTATTATTATTATTATTATTATTGCATAAAACCACACGACTGTGGACGTGTGTGCACCGTTCAGATATGTGCAGCAAATTAAGTTCAAATAGCAAGCGTTTGTATGCTGAAGTTTAAAAATCTGTTTTTTTCCCCCCGTGGCATTTCAAGGCACTGAACACAGCATGTTAGGGAGCGCAGGTGACTGTACTGTATATGTGGTCTTCATGTAGAGTCACGAGATGAAACCCATTCAGAATGAACCTCATGTGGCTTAAGTGAAGGCAGCGCACTGTGAAATCTGACTCCACAGACATGATGAACAACCCGCGTCTTTAATACGTTCTTTTCAAAACAGAAGTTTAACAGAAATGTCCCTGCATCCAGTTATGATGTATATCGATGAGAATGTGTTCCATTGTTTGTTTGTGCAGTTCATCGCTGTAAATCAGAGGTCACTCTCAGTGACCTTAACAGACATTGGTTTGATCCTGTATCTAACCTGATGAAGTTCAGTATTCAAGACACAATGTGAAAGTAATTATTTTCATACTATACTATTTATCTACCTGATGTTTTTATTGCCTGTATTTTGTTGATAACACTTCAAAGCACTGAAAACATGTGCCTCCTGACTCGTTTTCTTCTGTGCATTGTTAGACAAGCTGGTTGTCATGGTGACACGGTTGCAGAAATTGTGTAAGTGACATTGTCATTTTCATTACTTCTGCAACCTTTCTGTGTAATAACTTGCTATGGCACATTTCTCCAAGCTGATCTGTTGTGTGGTCTTTATATGTACTTCTATTTCAATGGATTCAACATTTTTGGTTTGTTTTTATATACCAGACTGGCCACTCTGAGGATTTATGACTAAGTTCAACCATCATGTCTAAGCTCCTCGGTCCATCTCTGCTGCTGAGTGCCAAGCATTAGATGCAGTGACTCTGCAGAGGAACACATGGAAGTTTTCTGTTCTCCTTTTCTGTCTATTTGCCCCAGGTTGGAGTGTAAATCATCTGGTTCTGGATTTTTCATTGCATGTACTACTTGATGTCTCACAGTCCAGTGTCACCCAGAGAGGCCAGATGCTCCTCTGCATCAGTTTAAAGTCAGCAAACTGACGAAGTTCATGGGTTTAGAAGTGACTTACAATAGGTCTGAATACCCCACCTTTCCAGTAAACTGCTGCCCCCTACTGGTTTGGAGTGAGAAGAGTGAATTAAGACAGCTGGTCCAATACATATGGCATCACCTGGTTTCTTGTCCAGTTAGCAAAGGTTCATAGCTGTCTTGGAAAACATTTTATTGCATTCAAGGTATAAATTCCATTCAGATGAAAAAAAAAAAGTAAAAGTGACAGAGACGTAAAGGTAGATGAAAATGTGACATGATGTGTTTGAACAGGCAGTAAGTCACACACATACTGAATGGATATCCAGTGTGCATGCTCCTCGTAATGCAATATTCGTAACTTACCGAGTTAGATTACTTCGTTATATAAAAAAGAGCTTAATCCACATTTGCTGACAAAGGTGCACTCAGAACAACTTACAAGATAATTTCATTGTAATAGTGTATATACTGTACAAGAGAAAGATTCAAGATACAAAAACAAAACAAAAAAATCATTCTCTAGACATCCCAGTAGTCCTTCAGCTTTACTCACAATCGTGCAACGGAGACACGTTCCGTCACCGAGCCACATTCAGTTGACAGAGTTGCATATATTGTTCACTACCCTGTTGAACTCCTCCGGCTGATCAGCATACACATGGTGAGACGCGTCGTCTATCAGCTGCAAAACAGATACAAAAATGGAAAATATGTTTCACAGTAAATATGCAATCTGAGGAGCACCAATCCAAAGGTGGATTGCAAAATTAAAAACTGTGTCTTGACTCACCAGGACTTTGGTGTGGACACGGTTTCTGATCTGGACCACTTTGTCCCCAGACGTGCTGTCCACCCAGGACAGCGCTCCATACAGCATGGTGAGCGGCATCGACGGAGGCAGCAGATGAACCCGATGAAGCATCGGCCTCTTTGCCCAGGCCAGAGACTCTGTCATGGCCTGGAAACCCGCCTCACCGCTGCGAGGAGGAAACAAGATGGGTCACACACACTACAGGCCTGAGAGTCTGTCGAAAAAACATATTTATGGAAGACGTGAGGAGCCTACCTCGGTGTTTGGGCGTTACAGTGATAGATGTATTGCGTCATAGTGTCGTCATCAAACAGATCTTCAAATTTCCTTTTGAAATCAGGACGAAATCTGTTCACCAAGCCGGGGCCTGAATGGATTACACAGTGTGAGATGGACATTGTGTGCATTGTACCAAACCAGAGGGCTGTGTGTGCGTGTGTGCGTGTGTGTGTGTGTCTTACCCCACGGCCCTGCTGCCCGAATGACAGCCAGGGGATTAAAGAGGGAAAACACAGTTGCAATGGCTTTTACCCAGCGTGGAGGAGGTCGCCTCTTTACTAGCTCGGTGCCCTGATCTTGACTCTCAGGGTTCGGATTCTGTTGTCGCTCGGGGAAGCCCCACGGGTCGACCAGGATAAGATGTGAAACTCTTAGAGGAAAATATTATCATCTCATCTCATTCCGAACGCTATGTTTTCACCTATATCTCTGCAACACTATGTTGTGTACCATCAGCATAATTACCTCGAGGGGTACTGGATGGCGTAGGACGTGGCCAGGTATCCACCCAGACTGTGCCCGAGCAGAATCATCTTCTCCAAGCCTACCGACTGTCTCCACTGTTCAATGGAGCTGACAAATTGCTCCTCTGCCTTTGCAGCATCCGAGGGGAAAGGAGGCCTTGAGCTCCTGCCAAAGCCCAGGAGGTCGAAGGCATAAACAGGCCGAGACTGGCTCAGCGCATCCAGGTTCCTGATCCACAGACCTACCCCTCCTCCAAAGCCATGGACCATCACCAGGGGGGTCTTAGGAGCTAAAGGACAAAGAAAGGGCAACAGAAAAGAAACAAAGCCGGCTTGAGATTGAGAGATACAAAGAAGAGGAGGAGATCAAACTTCCAGATGCACAAAGGTTTGTGTGTGTGTGTGTGTGGGTGTGGGTGTGTGTGGCCATTCGTACCCTGCTCTACAGGTTTGCGATCCCCTTTGTTGGTGAGGGTCAGAGTCCGAATATGGTACTGGTTTGGAAGAGTCACGAACCTGGCCCACAGGTCGTTCTGAATACCTGTGACCAGACACAAACAGTAAGTGTGGTTTATAAGTAACTATCTCAAGGACAATTAAAAGACAACAGTGGAATCATCAATTGTAGACAAAGACGAAACACAAATTCTCATGACAGCTGTTAAAGAAACACAAGTAGGCAGCATGATTCAGCATGATCTTACAGCTGAGAATCTTGGACTCTGTGGTCTTCAAAAGGGACATGGATGTCGGACGCCAGGACGGCCACCACCTCCAAACAGAACTCGATCTGACGAGAGAGCAGTGGAGAGTGAATGATGATAAGAATGCAGCAAAGGTGGTATGTCTACAGGTGTGTCTGTCTGCTATCGTACCCCACGTCATACAAAAGGCAGATAAGCTGAGGTGGGTTTACGTCCATCGTTCAATGGCAGTATTCGATTTCTACCGCCGCAATCAGCACACATTAGCCTTCTGATAATAAGCAGCCCATTGAAATTTGCTTAGTCATTAGGTAATGTGTCTCATCTGAGACTGACAATAGCAAAGGGGGGGGGTCTGAGCTCCTTCAGTTGCTATTATAATGGGTCAAGTTGTATTGGTTGTAATACACGAACCTGATACTCATCATTATGTAATTAGAGCAAATTGAATTTAAAGTTATTTAAGATCCTTGTTCCTCTTTCACGACATACTAATTGCAGTTTTGTTCCAGTCTGGAACAATATCATACCTATCATATCTTACGATGGAAAAACGCAAAAATGTAGATCATCAGCCCCATACACCCAACGGAAATGCACTGGTGTTCGTGTAATGTTTGTCTCTATTATGTGTGTGTGTTTCGGTTTATTCCTGTTTTAATGGACCCACAATACACACGTTCAGTTTGCAAAACTTTAGCTATCTCCTGATGTTAGCACACTTAAAGGGTGATGGCGTTTTAGAACAGAAATGCACTTACTCTGTCTCACAGTCGTGAAGTGGTGCAGTCGTGGTTGCAGGATCCATTGGAGGACATATTCCGTTAACCGTACCTAGTAAAATCAGGAAACGAGCCACAGCAGTCTGTGGCTGTGGATGTTGTGGAGGACACAGCTGAGGGCTCCTGTTTCCTGTTTGGTAACTCGGTTGTTTACTCTTACGTAGCTTGTCGGTGCACAAAGATCGTCTATAAACAGATGCACTGCCAGACAAATGGTTTGATTGATTGGAACAATTAAGAAGACACTACATTTTAGCATTAATTATCTCGCTTGGCGTTATAACCATAAATTCCATGTTTTTTGGTTGTAATTGAATGACTCGATGGTACACTGTTTTACCAGCT
>JBBMJM010152086.1:0-22618 GCA_037832705.1 Centriscus cristatus
GTCCTCAGTCTGAACAAGTTTCCTAGTGAGTGTTATTTTTTTGCTAACGTAGGCTAGCTAGCTAAAATGTATATGCTAGCTAGCTAGCTGTTTTCTCATCTCACATGATTGAAGTGTTCTTCTTGATTTGGGTATTGACACAGGACAGCTATGTGATTGCTCACAGCACTCTAGTAGACGGTTAAGAAGTAACTCTAATGTGTTCAGCACTCAGTTAGAGCTGCTCACCAAGTTAACGCGAGTGTTTATGTGTTTATGATTCCCGCCATTCTGTCCCATCTCCCCGCACTGATTTGTTACATCTGTCTGTCTGTGTATTTAAGCTGCTGTTTTAAGCTGAATTGTTTCAGTGAGAGACAGTGTCTTTTTCTTTGTGTCCCTCTGTTTTTTTTTTGGTTGAAAGTTATTGCGGTGTATTGGTATTTGTTCATTTATGATCATTGCGTTTGCTGATCGGAGCTGAGGAGAAAATCACCAACTGTTGTGCAGGATTCAATGGGGTTCATGAAAAAAAATTAATCAAAATAACACCATTTGTGTCCTTTCAGAAAAGAGCCTTCCAATGTAATGTTCAACAGTCAATGTAATCAACTTTTCTCTGTTCAGTGTTATTTCATGACGATGACACACAGTTGACTTTCTGAACCATTAGCCACTGCAGAATAACATGTGAAACAAGCATACATCTTTTTTTCTTGTTTTAACTCCCTTATTGTCCCACTCCCTTCTTCATATCATTTACAGATTCTCTAATTGCATGGCACAATAAGCTCATTTATCTATTTAGAACATGACATTCTTAGCTGCTAATCACTCTGAATGGATTTAATAAACACTTCGGTTACAACGTCTGTATTTAGTATAATGAGCTTCAGACTTTCGGTAAAAATGTTTCCAGTGGGCTTCGTTCAGCCAGTTACACAAAACAACAGATCGATTCCACCATGGAGTCAGAAAATGGCAAATATATGTTATTTGATAATCCAGACAATTTAAACCTGGAGAATTACAGCACCTAAAGGTGACAGATGAGGAGAATGTAGCCTCTTTCTGTTTTATTACTTAGTTTCACTTTCAAGGAACCCTCAGATTGCCTCAGCTGATCCAGGTTTTACTGTGGCCTGCCACCCAGGGAATCTTTAAATCAGGCAATATGTCAGCCCCATGAAAGGTTCGCTGCACTGGGCTTTACAGTAAAGCAGGCAATGAAGCTGTGAAAGGCCAAGCGATGAACTGGATGCTCCCTTGCACAGCCAGGCTCCAGACCCAAGGATAAATCCTGCATTTACTTTTCTCTCCTTCCTCCATGGAAATTGGACGACAGGCGCCACAGCAAGGTCTTAGCGACAGGTCAGGACAGTTCAATCCATGAAGACGCCAGTGCATTAAAGGAACTGATTAGACTTTGATCCATCTGAATCTAAATGCAATGAATAAAACATTGGGCATTACCTTCAGATCCACTCGTTATTAAGGTCTTCTAAAACCTCATATACAAAAGACAGGGTGGACTCATTGAGATTGTCCACTAGTGATTAGACTGTGACTGGTGATGGTGTTTTACAGACAACTGGAAGTTGTCCCATTGCTGTGAAACAACAATCCAGCAAGAACACTCTATACAAGCACTACACAGAATGACCGTCTGACTCGTCTCAGGAGCAAAATGGTCAAGAATGTGACCATGTCCTTTTTCACGTGGATAAAACCTCGGCACTAGCAGTGAAAAACTGCTGCATACATCCATCTGATCTGTTACCCTCATATTCATGAATTTATTTCATTTACAAATGCTGAGTTCGTCAAGCAGGGATGCTTACTCAACTCCCTTGTGTCTTCCATCAATACACACGTCATGAAATTGTTTGCGTTCCAATACATTGCATGGTATTCCTCATACAGTTATGTTGGTACAAGTGATTGAAATGGACACAAAGGTAGCAATACTACTACCACTAGTACTACTACTAGTACTAGTGGTACTACTACTACTACCACCACTACCAAGGTAGTAATACTACTACCATCTTGGAATAAATTGGAGTTACAGGAGGGATAACCTAGGTAAGGGGGCATTACATTTACAATTTCCTATCCGCAGATCAAACAATGACTTCAGACACCAGACGGAACACATTGTCAGATTAAAGTTTTTTGCTAACGAGAGTCTGTCACACATCTTCGTATGTGATTCCTGCCCATAAAGAATGAGATGGTGAAGACCTGACCAGGTGTCCCACTGATGGCCGCCCCCATCATCTTCAAATTCCATTTCCTGACATTTGAGTTCAGTCAGGATGACGAAACTTTCATGGTGCTCGCATGAGGTCAAGCTTCGGCCATCTTGATATTAAAATGATTCCATTATCGATGTGACTGGCTGTGGAAGTGGTGTGGAACCGGGGGGAGATTTTAAGTGCTTGGCAGAGGTCTGCAGCCAGCTCCTTTGTCAGTTGACCTTTAAATCTCACCATGTAGCCAACTTCTTCCAATATGCGATGCACCTAGATTATCCTCAGATTTACCAACCTGTCCCATTGTATAACCTCACACAAGGGCTGTGAGGAGAATTTGCTTCAAGTTGAATATTCACCTTCCACCAACTGGCAGGAATGAAATGAAGTAAATACCCAAATTCTGGTTGATGCTGTCTGAGGGCTGTTCATGAATTAAGTTTTGCGAAGGCTGATTTCCAGTGTTGTTTCTGTCAGACACCTCAATGATGTGAACCTGTGAGCAGCATTTCATTGTTGTCTTTAGAAGGATTATTCAACTCATGGATGCCATGAAGCATATAAAACAACCACATCATATATTTTACATATAAATCTGTCACCCACTGGCAAATGTATTAAATACAGATGATTTCTCTTCCAGATGAACATCACAAAACCAGTAAACGAGAAGCACATTTTGCAAATATATGTATTATTATATTATATACTGTAGATTTATATTTTGCAGAGAAGATCACACTGCACATTGAGGTTTCCTCTGAGTTTCCAGCAAAGATTATTTCAGAGGTCAATTATAACTTCAGTAATTAGTGGACTGGTGTGACACAATGCAGGATGTTGACTCTGCCTGCAAAGCTTCTCCATTAATCCTTTTGTTCACAAGCTTCCACAGAACATGGCGTGCTTCCCTAATTCTCATTCTCTACCATCTCTGCACAGAGCAGGACGTGTGTGTGTGTGGGGGGGTGGGGGTGGGGGGTGGGGTGGGGGGTGGTGGGGTTGTGGTGGTGGTGTTATAACAAGCGATTCTTCTGTTTTATGCATCTTTACCACAGAGGTTCCACACCACTCGAGATATAACATCGAGAATATCACCAGACATACACTGTTGAAACACAGAAAAGATGGAGGCAAAAAAAAATCTGTGAAAAAAGAGATGTGAATTTATACAATTCAACAATGGTTGTGTTACACTGAAATCCATGGCTGTCTCTACGATGCGGAGCAAATTCAGTGATCAGCATTCAAAGATGTTGAACTTTGATCAGTGCGAGCTGTGACGAGAACTCTCACGGCTGCTGGAGACAAAGCAGCCAGACCGTCACGGAGGGCAAAGTGGATGAAAAGTTCATGTTTGTGTGTGTCTGACTTCTTCAAACTGCTCTGGACCTGAGGGTGACAGCCTCCTCTCCCCCGCTGCTCCTCTTCCTCTTTTAAACAGTGCAAACTTGGCAGTGTCTGTGCCAGCAGCAGTACACTCTTATATAACAAACTGGGAACTTGCAACAAAACACATTTGAACTTGTCTTTTATCTGTCTATCCTTTACTCCAATTCACTTCACATTCATTTGTACAGGTCAACATCACAAATTACAATTGTCCTGATGTATTTAATAGTTCGATCAATGCAGTCCCTTTAAAAAAAATAGAGGGTGAAATATAACAAAGGAGGTCCCGCTCCTATAAAGTCAAACATTGCATATTTGTCCACACTTGGCAACACACAGGATTTCAGGAAGCGCACGTTCCTGCTTATTTGAATAAATATAAGGAAGATTTCATAAACGTCAATACACAGCAGGAAGCTCATGAGGATGCAGGTCAGGGTGATGGATGTGTCCAAGAACAGAATACAGGTAATCGATTTGTCCTTGATGAATGAGCTGGTTTATAAATGCTGTCTGAACTAGTCACATGAGCAAAGACCAAAACACCAGCTATGACAGAAAAACAGAAGCTTCAGTCTCCTCCATTCATCGCAGCAGCGCCTGCTGGAGGACTCTTCTTGTCTGGCAATTTCAGCGAGAGCGTCAAACCGTGACCTTTGTGAAAAGCAAAGTCACAGCTAAGCTCTCAATCGCAGAGCGAATCCTCCCACAACGCTGCCACAGAGACAATTTAATACTTGACATTGTGCATTTTGGAAAGCTAAAGGACATTCCGGAGTGTACAAAGACTGTATCCACTGATATTTGCACCCACTTTGTGCATCACGGTCAAACAGAGTGCAGTGAGAATGAAGAGAGGAGGGACAATTTGCAAACTGCGTGCTGGTTTCAAACCTCCTGAAGCAAAAACGTCCTTTAGTGCAAAGTTACAGCTGGTCTGACAGCAAGCATCCGTCCCCCCGGAGCGTCCTTGTGACGGAATGTTGAATCTCTCAGCTTCAGGGTTGCAGTTAGATTGCATGTTGCTGATCCCATCAAGAAATAGTAGGGTCATGTGACTTTTTAATGGACTTTATTAACCCTTTTCCGACAGTACCTGTAGAAAAAATGTTATAAGATTGGTAAACTCAGTGGCAGTGAAGACTTTTTGGGACCTTCATCCCAACAATAGTCCTCCCCTACAGAACACGTTTCTATATTCTAGTTTATGGAAATACAAATACAAAAATAACACAAGGTATTCTTACCTACCTATTGTAAATTTGGTCAAAATGTACATTTGTTTCGCATTGTGATTCCATAATATAACTAAACACACACAGAAACGGACACAGAGGAGAGTTCAGGTTTTAATTGCTGACACTGTAGCTTCTGTCTCTCCCAGCCACATGGGTCCCCTTGTAGGATCCACCATCCATTATCATAAATCAGATGCTCCAACAGACAGGTACAGCATGAATAATTAAAGGTCGGTACATTAGTGTGTGGAGGTATATGTTTGAGTTGCTGTTATTGAACACTCTAAAAGCAGCTCCATCCACAAAAAAGGTCTAATGCTTTGCACTACCCACAGGGATGGTGTAGAAAGAGTAGATCAGTCTCCACCCCCTGCCGCCCTCCTACCGTGTATCAAAAGACAAAGGTCTGAAAGAAGAGGAGTTCGAGATACACACTGCTTGGAGTGGTGTTCATCCTCCCAACTGCCGTGTGGTCCGATCTCCTGCAACTGAGCTGGTCCTCTTGTCTGAACCTGAGCAGATGAGCCACTAATGGAGAGTCCGGGGAGCAGGAGGCAGCGCCAGCAGAAGGTCCGCTCCAGCAAACCGCCTGCAGGACGGCAGGTCTTCATTCCAAACATTAATTACACTTGAGGCAAAGTCATTTGGATTTCCACCCAGTGAGAGATAACCTTTTACTGCAGACAAGGCTGGAGAGGAGCCCGAGAGGGAGGAGATACACTTGATGCTGCACTGTTGGGCTCGGCAGTGGTTCTTCTATCATATAAAGTTTGTGGCCTTTAATGGCACATGTGAGGAATGATATCAGCCCACATAGAGAAGTTGATGGCAGAACTACCTGTGTGAGCGGGCACAGCTTTAACTGCACTGACTGGAAATGTTCAGAGCAATGTTTCTCCAACTTTCTGTGGAATCTTGTTGACAGACAGGCACTCTGAGAGCGTATACCTCCACTGGCTATGTTTGCACATTTATCACCCCTCCAGTGAGTTTGGTGAAAATCAGTCTGGTAGTTTTTTTGTTTAATCCTGCCAGTATAAATACAACAGTCTCTGCTTGGTGTTATTACAGTCATTATCAGTGTTTGGTGGAGAAAACAAGCCAGGATTTAGGTGATGAATTAAAATTTAGGGAACTGTGCGTTTTATAGACCTGACTGAGTGACTATCTGAGTAACTTCCAGCCATGTGACAATAACATTGAAAAATATATTTCCAGGGAAATAGTGACAAGAACAAACAGCAATCTTTTAAAAAATATACATCACATTTATTTGTACTGTCACCAGGAGTCCATACAGAGTTGTCTTTGCCTAATGAGGTGTACTACAAGTACGTACCAGTGTCCTACTTCCTTACATCCAACAGTCAACAAACTGTATCACTGTATCAGCATTTCTTAATCGCTACCACAAACAGAGTTTGACAGAGCTGACACACCACTGTGTTTTTTTTCTCTAGAGGTAACACAATGTACAAAAAGCAAGTTTGGAAATAGTAAGAGTCTTGGTTCCATAAAAAACTTTTTTCCCCCTTTCCTCGACGTGTGAATAAGAAAACAATGCACTTATCTCTACCGGCTTCTGCTGCATTGCTTCTGAGGCAGCCAAGGGGTAAATTGATGCAGATAAGTAATGAAAAGAAACAGGCCAGCTGATCCCTGTGATACTTCCACAGCAGCTTTTAAAGAATTGTTCATGCTCTGCAGAGCCCAGGAAGCTGCAAGAACCGTCTGAAAGTGGTGGGTGCCAGTCATTGAGAGGAGCACATGATGTTAAAGTAAATGATGAGACAAGGCTTTCCTCACAATGTACACAACAGTATAACACGCGTGTGGTTTTGGAAAGAACTCTGCATATCAAACATACAGGGCCTCAAAGAACAAAAAGAGCGACGATGCAACTCGTTGACTCAACCCCCGTTGGCTGGCCTGAAGATCGGATGAGCAAAGGCCAAAAGCAAGCAGGCAGTCAGAGGGAACACGGAGCCCAGAGGCTCACTCCACAGAAACCAGGATGGCACAGTGGCCTCACCAGGAAGTTGAAGGCACCAGAAGAACCATGACCAATGCTGTCCATGTTAGGCTCTGTGGCAGACGATGCACTGAACACTGGTTGCTTTTAGCTCGAACACCTTTGAGAGGGGAGTGATGGGCAGTCAGTGTGGTAAAACGCTCAACAATGTGCTAAAGCTGCATTCATTTTTACAACTTAATGCATCCATTGATCTGGGCCTGCAAATCTGTGTGCACCAACACACTTTCTGTTAATCCTGTTGCTTGGAAGTTAATTGGCTGTGCAGGAGTAGGAAGGTTGGTGTGGGCGAGGAAATTAAAACAGTATTAGCCAAAGAAAACTTGGCTCACACAACAGCTGGTGACTCAATTAACTGGAGGTAAAGCAAAGGTGGCTGCGAAAAGAAAACAGCTGTGCACAGAAATTGAACATAATGGGTCATGTAATGGCGAGTAGGTGTCTAAAAAGGCACCTATCGTAAGTTTGAGCTTACCAGAGGAGGTAACAATTCGTACTTGCGAGCTAACCGCACCCTCGCCCCCTTCGCTGAGGGCGCGCACCTCGATGATGTACATGCCCCCCTCTGGTAACGAGAGCATCGTGGAAGGGTTGATGGTTCTTGTCACCTGGTTGTGGCCTCTTCCCTCCTGTTTCACAAAGACCTGCAAATCAAAATAACTTGGTGTGTCCAAATCCCTTTCCATTGAAAAACATATTTATTTGGCATGGGTCCGTGGGTGCTTCTTAAGAGGCAACACCGAGTCACTATTGAACAAACTGTACCTACCAGAAGATTGTGTCCTTACCATTGGTGCTAACTATCGCTTTAGGAGTCCCTAACTGGGCGGCAGTGACAAATGGAACAATTTGTGAGCTTTGGCCTAAGGCCTGCGGTTGGGGCACTACCCAGACAATAGGTGGTTAAATATTCGGTCCCATTTGGCCCTTCCTCTTACCCGCCAAAAGAAAACCACAAAACACAAAAAGAGAAGGGGGAAAGAACAACAAATCCCTGCAGCTGCTCTGCTCCAGCGTTTAGTCAGCACATACAGCACCATCTCCTCTGAATATTCATTGATAATTAGTTAACAGTTAATAAGTTAATGGCACCAAACAAATGAAATGATTACCATGTATCCAATGACATCAGACTCATTTTCTTTTGCCTTCACTTGATCCCAGCTTAAAGACACGTTGTTGCCTTCTTGAATCCACATGAGGTTGGTTGGTGGCTGTGAAGGAGCTGAAGAGCAAATAGAGAAATATCTTTTACTTTATGGTATCTAAACTTGCAGTACCGACTGAACAGAAGTAAGACTTGATTAGATTCAAAGCTGCACTCACGTGGTTTCTTGGTCTTGGTGGTGATAGCAGCACTGGCAGGACCTTGGCCAATGCTATTGAAGCCTTTTACTGTGATGAGATACTGACTGTTGCCCTCAAGGCCTGCTAACACCAGGAAGGTTTCGTTTTTCTCTGTTCTTTGTTTTTTCCCAGATTCTTCCTGCTCTGAGTCTTTCCAGTAGCTGACCTGCATAAAAAGAATGATTTGCTGTGGGTGTTTGGGCAGATACACAAATGATATCCTCTATTCAAATAGGATTATTTTCAGATGTGGTATTTCAAAAATAGACACTCCGATAATGTGTCCTTATTAAGAGCAGATCTTCTCCAGGTCCACCAAAACCCAAAGACATGACACTGGCACCCACATGGTTTACAATATCAGATGACTTGACTTTACGTGCAATACTATAATTTCTCCTTGCAATAGTCTATCAACAGGAGTTGGACTCATCTCAAGAGAGTGCAGATGACAGGCAATTAGCAATGCTAATATCAGTACAAGTGCTGTTGAAGTTTAAAAAAAGAGACAACATCAATGAAGTTGTCTTCATTGAAAAGTGATATTTGCTAGTTAGCCATAGTCACATTAACATGTCAATCCAGTCAGATCAGTGTTGGGTTGGCATTTTTAGACTTACCCCCACTTTCAGATCACAACACATGTACGCATACCCACATTTATGTTTTCAGATGTAAATGAGGTTAGGAATGTGTTACACAGATAAAATTAAGCACACATGTGAAAAAACATCATACAAACCTCATATCCCCTCGGCCGTCCAGGACCAGGATTCGGTGGTTTCCAAGTGACTCTTATTTCCGATGCAGAAATACTGTAAGCTTTCACATCAGTTGGTGCCTCTCTCGGCTCTGTGTGCACACAAAAAACGTGATCATTTTCATATAGTAAAAGTAATAAAAAATGAATAGCACATTCTCACTCACTCACCCCCCTCTGCAGAATAGATGATCACAACTTTGCTGAAAGGCCCATCGCCCTTATTATTGTAAACCCCAACCTTCACTTCAAACGGTGTGAGGGGAGGGAACGTCTCGTCTCTGTACTTGTACGTTGTCGAGTCGGCTGAAGTCACCATCTTCTCCTTCCATCCTCTGGTACCATTGGCCCGGAATGCAACAATATACCCGAACCCCTCACCGTTTTGGAACTCCTCAGACACAGGCTGCAAACATTGGAAAAGAAAGCGTCACTTGTGACACCATATGGTTTGCAAACAATATTTCTCATTTCAACGGTGCAAATGTGTCTCCAATGGGGGAAAAAAAAATCCTCTAACCAGTTTTAATATCCTACCCATTTACTGTAACTGTCTGCCAGTGTTAATACAGATCCAGTCAGTCTTGAGTAATGGAAACAAATCATATCTTGCTCAGCTGTGTCTATTATGTAGCTATTTATCATCCACAGTCTGATTGGGGGAGTAGATTTTGTGAGCTGGTTTATGTGGTTTGCCTGAAGTGGTGGAACTGGAAGCACAGCTGCTCCACTCTTAATTAAATCAAATGGCAATTTATTACATGTGCTAGAATCAAATTAAAATGTGTGATGCACGGATTCAATCTTGAGTAAATTTAATAAATGAAAAACACCTGTACGGCTGCTTTTGGCAACAAGTCTGCTGCTCATGTAACGTGTTTATACTCATCGGCTTCAAAGGAATATTAGCCCCTGAAGGAATCACCCAAATTAACCATCTCATCAACAGAGGGAATGATGGTGGATGGAGATGTGGTTCACATGTCATTAAACAATGACCAATCACCATGACGGCCTAATTACAAGGATGATCAGTGAAAACAAATTAGCTTCCATCAGTGTTATTATCAGAGCTGGAGAGCAAATGCCGAAGAAAATCGGTCCTTAAATAACCTGCGTGATCAAATTAGATGTGGGAACATGTGGATTTAGACACAGATAAACATGGACGCAAGGCGAGTGGACTGTTATAACTCAGGTGAGTGCTGGCGGATGGGATTGTATAGGCTATGTTGGGCTCTGTGATGGTGACTGAAGGGGCATCACTAATGGTCCTCCCGATGGCTGCCACAGAAAAAGATAGTCACTGTCGACTCTAATGAAGCTACACACTGTTAAGTCATTCATCCTGCTTAATAACCCTCCCCACCGTGACCGTCCAGGCTCTGACAACTCTCCACAGATGATTGGAGAGGCAGAGCTGCCATGCACTCACATGCCTGCACTGCCAAAAAGGTCTCTGTCTCCTTTAATATCCATCTCCATTGATCACTGACGCCGTCCTGATTCATTTCCTAACGCATTTAGTGGAAGCGGGAAAAAATAGGGCAGAACTAAAATGACTTGAAATACCAAGTTCAAAAAGGAGAGCAGTTCACCGAAGATGGGCTTCTCAGCCTCGTCAGCACTGTGATACTCTGAAACGTGTCAGACTCGTTGATGGGGACCAACTCTTCCACCCCACAGTGGGCGGAAGACACATCATCACTTTAATTTTTCACTGTTGAACAACCACGACGTCAGCCTGAAAGTGATGTGATTGGGGCAAGAAGCTGAATAAATCAGAACAGCAGACTTAACAATGGTCTTGACAAGTTGTGATGTGTTGCTCAGAACTCCATCATCAGTTAACAGTGTTAGGACATTTTTACATGTTCACACTCTGATGGACTCTTTTTTGGATTCTGTCAGTACGACACAGCATTCCAGTTGTCTTAAAACCAGCTCAGGAATTAACTGTGTCATCAATAGAGTGAATCGTCAAAGCAGTCCACAGAACGTCAAATACATAAATTGATAGATAACCATAACACTTGCATTAATTGAATTAATTATGTATTAATTATAATCTAATATTCATTATTTTTTGCTTGTTTTACTTGTTGTCTGTTAATGTGGACTTGTGTTCCGTTTCCTGAAATCAACTGGAAAGATAAACTCAGTTTGAATACAGGTTTCAGGCGAACTAATCGCTGATCAGGGTTTCACCTCATGATTTGAGAGTCACCTCTGTTTTCCTCCAACACAGGCAACTAATTACAATGACATTGATGATACATTAACCAGTCCACTGATGCTCCTGATGTATAAAGAGGAAATAATAGTTTACCATCAAACACCAGCCCCATCTGGAATGGACATTATACCTCATAATCCACCACCGAGGGTGTGTGTGTGTGTGGGGGGGTATTTCTCCTCATGTGAAGGTTATCGTCCCAGTGGCAGTTGGGCTCCCATACTTAATAACTACAAGAGTAACTGTCAGTTGATTCCACATCTGTTCCCTGTTCCCCTGCTAATAAATCCTCAAACTGATCTCAATTGCAAATTCTCCGCTTTGCTCATAGTAATTCTGCGCATAAAGCTGGCTGGGCGTCAAGCTGTCTGCTCGGAAACACTAATATCCCCTTTACTTTGTGTGAGATTTATCACATTTTCATGTCAAGATTACCAACAGATATTTGAAAACACCCCTGGATTTATTGGGAGCAACTCTAAGATTCAAGGTTAATCATCATTGTGCTTCTCTGGGGGGGGACTGAATTTTACGCTCGCTACATCTTAATCACTTGCCCAGCGGACGCAGCCCGCAGTAACACGCGGCTCAGCTGGCCTCCTTTGGGTTTTGTCAGCAAATTTCACATTTGTGCCCTTAAACTTTACGCCCCTGAGTGGTTTAAACAAATCTGCAGCAACATGACGTTTAAAATGTGGTGATCTTCATCTTGTGCTGTTGTTTAAAGATGAAACCAGAGATGGTAAACCTGGCGCAGACACTGCGTTAAAACCCGTCAACCAATGGAGTGAACATGACGGTTTTGTGTCACCGCAGCAGTTTCACTGGAACAGCTGCTGTTGGTGTGACTGATTTCACGTTTTATTATTCTCACCATCAGTTATTTTTCCGACGTCACCATTGGGTGGAGATTTGGAAAAATGTCCACTGGTTCCTTCTTGGGGAGGGGGTGGGCTGTGTGTTAATGGATGCTGCGACATGTTTCTGTAGAGGATGACTGCAGTACTGTGACCCAAATTGTTGTTCTTCTAGCGTATCGACATGAGATTCTCAAACTCGGTCTGACAGCTAAAGAGCAAGCAGGACATGATGACACGGTGGAGTGGAGACAACAATGCATCCGTGCCGTCCATACGCTTCTGCTCCTGCTTGTTTCAAACTAACCATGAGGAACCTCCTGGCTTTTCTGAACTATGAAATGTAGGATCTATACCAATATAATTTCTTCCTGTTGTTTTATGTGTGTGTGTTGCAATATGAAGTTGGTGAGTGAAAGTATGATTATTGTGCAGCAATTAACTTGATAAAACGGCAAATATAGTAACGAAGTCTTTAAAGACTTTCATTACAATGTTTAATCTTCAGGGTTGTCTGAGCTCCACCGTCGCTGACCTCCACTGCTCAGCGCCTAAATACTTAAACGCTTCCCTCTTTGTTTGTAATTGGATTTTGGGAAAAGCAAAGCGAACATAGTTTTCCCCAGCTCACATTGAGAAAAACTGCAGTGATAGAAAACAACAGTTATCATCTGAAAATCATTATAGCATTTCAGAGGAGCGATATCCATCAGGCAGCCTTTATACCCTTCATGTTGTCTGACAGATAATTCCAGGTAACAAAACGCGAGGCCTTTTAATGAACGGCTCAAACGTCTATAGGACAACTGGCTCCCATTCACATGCAGGATTTATTACTCTGTGACAAGACATTTCTAAGGGGCCAATCACAAAGATTTAGTTTCAAATATGGTTTTAAAATATACTGATAAGTTGAAATTCGTAGTTATCCTGTAAGATTCATCACTTGCTGACTGATCGCTTGACACAGTTAGCAACAAACCTGGCAACCCAGCAGCTGTAGTTTTTTTTTGTGTGTGTGTTGCAATTCCGAAAATTTTTACACAGTTCACCTTTACATGTGTAAGATAATGGTCGGGATTACATGCATTGTTTTCATTTTCTTGTGAGCAAAATGTCCTTGAGGATACGACAGGTTACTAGAAAGAGTGAATCTCTGAGGTGACACCAGCTGGTTTCTAGACCTTATCTTTGTGACAGAAGGGAGGATGCAGCTTGAAGTGCAGCATGTTTTTGTCCTGAACATCAGTAAAACAATTATTAGGATGGGAATTTTCAATATTTAATGCATCACCTGTGGCATTTCTCACTAAAGCAGGAGGATATTCTGTAAAGTAGTTATTACGTTAAAAATGAAAGTATGTTAAATGCGAACGGGTTTGCAGTTTAACCAAAACTACAGGAAGTAACATTGTCCTCTTTTGGGTCATTTTCAATTTCTGTGACATATGTAATATTTTATCAGCCCGGTACCGTAGACACGTGCCGGGCAGAGGACTCACCTCCCAGGAGATGACCAGTTCGTGCCTGCGGCCGTTCCCACCACTGACGTTCACGGGTGCCACCGATGGGACTGTGTGGAATAGAAACGTCGATGTACAAGAGAAGGATAAAACAGAAATACTTTTCATTCAGCACATCATGTGGGCTGAGTAAGAATTTGGTCTGTGGTTGATCTTCCTGTTCACTTTTTGAGGTCATAGGTGACATCACCCGCCACCTTCTGGTCACACGGTGGACTCTGCTAGCCTTCCCTTGTCCCTTATCACAGCAGGGACCTCCAAGAATCAATTAACAATAGAATGCAGCTCTGCCCATTGAGCTGCAAAGGTCTGTTGTTTGTTGTCACAACCTATACCTCACACATCATACAGGAAGTGAAGAGACAACCCAACATAGACTGAGATTTTAAAAACAGATCGCAGTAGCTGAGTAGCTACATTAACAACCTTAGGGAGTTGTGACAGATTAAACGAAGCACAAAAATGTCGTCTCTAACTATCAAATCTCAAACTGGAACATGAGCAGTTTGTGAAGAAGCCTACTTGTGTATTCTCCCGTGTCTTTGCCTCCAGTGATCACACGTCAAGTCAGTGTGTACAATCCACAACCTGAGCTCTCCAGCTACGACCTGTCTCCAGCTGGTTTTCGCTCCATCCAATAATATGCTCTTGAAGTTTCATGACTGCCCACGTCTCTGACGGTTTACCTGCTTCTTTTGTTCGAACTCCTCTGGACGGCGTGCTGGGATCTCCGGTCCCGATGGCGTTGCTTGCCACAACTCTGAACTCGTATTCCACCCATGGGTTGAGTTCCACAGCCATGGCCGACTCCATGTCCCCTCTGACTGTTTCTGGGTCTACAGGTGAAAAAATCATGTGGGTATTTATCTGCCTTCCACTGTGAGAGGAAGTCGTCTGTCACTCACGTTTCTAAATCAGTGTTCAGGTTATAGATTTTACATTCACTGTTACAGCCAGTGGTTAAAACCAAAGGTGTCGATATATGAATGAAATATGAATCCAAGCCAATAGTGGAGTCGGTGCAGTCATGGTGCTTTTCCATGGCAAAGTTCCAGTAGGTTTTTGTCTCAGACAAGCAAGAGAAGAGAGATGGAGACTGGACTGATTCACTGGGGATGGGATGGATTTACACAAAGAACGTGAGTCATGAGTGATTTTCACGGTTAGACTGACAGAGATGAATGAAGTGTAGATCAGCGAGAACTATCTGGAACATGTTAAAATCCACGTTCATCTCCAGCAGTGATGAACTTTCTAAAATGTCAAGATTTCTAAGGAGAGCCTGGCGCGTTCGAGTGCTTCAGGAAACTAACATCCATGGTGAGGACGTTCAGATTTCTTAAAAGCTTTCTAGCAGCACATTTGGAACTATAATTCATTACAAAGAGAAAAGCTGGCATTTGCCTTACGTAGAACCGAACAATTGAACAATTACATCCTGGGGCCCAAAAAAATGTGGTTGTGTGAACGTATTTAGAACAGAATTACAAGCAGGTAGCACAATTAATCTAGCTTCTCCAGGGCTGTCATAATCAAGCTCAGTCAATATTGATCCGGCAACAAACAAACATTGTCTGAGAACGTATCTGTGTCACAAATGAACCAGGCGCCTCTTCCCACGCGTGAAGGCAACATGCAGCTTATCGTCTGAAGCCGCTCACAATGACACCACTCCGTCTGTCAGGCTGCTTCTCAAACATGAGCTGATAACTATGTGGGGAGACGGCGGCAAAAAGCCTCATCCACTTTGGGAAGTTCAACACTGACAAAATACCACAGTTCTAATTATACTTAATCAAATAAAATGTTGAGTTGAGTGGACATTCACTAAGTGGATTTTTTTTACATTCACACAATTACAACACAATTAGCATATCTCTTTCTAGTTTACATTTATATAGTATTTCTTTCTGTTGTACATGCAGTAGTGTGTACCTCATACCGCTTTTTCTACTTTTTCCTTTTGTGCAATTAGTATTTGCACTATTCTGTATTTATCATTATACTTGATGGAGATGGATAATCACACACAGACTCCACATTTCCTCCCACCCACCCACCATCGTATTTGAGACAGCAGGAATCTGCGTCACTGGCAGAATAACAACGGACGGTTGAGGCCAACAGATTGAAGTGACATTTGCAGGTACATTTACATGCTGTTTACTGCTGTGGCTGAGCGCTTCATTAGCTATCTAATCTGCAAAATGTCAATACCACAGCAAAGTTCGGTCACTGCTCAGAGGCCGTGTTGAGCAGAAAACTGCTGTCAGGCCCGAGGAGATTATGGGAAACTGCCATTACTGCCATTGATAGATATGGAGACAGATGGAGAAATGAATGGAGAAGCTGAATTCATGCAAAGACAGTGGGGCGATCGACACTTCAGAGGAAACAAAGTCCTGATGTGCTGCCACAAAAAGCGAACCCTGACCTACCTGTGCTGATTCACCCCCTCCATGTGACCCCCCCCACGCCCCCAACCACCACCGCCCTTCACCCCAGATCCAGACGCAGCACTTTGCTCTGTATTGATTTACCTGTTTTGACGGTTTGCCAGCCTAATGAAAACGGGCTTCGGGCCTGTAAATTATAGGTGCTGATAGGACTGTGGTTGTCCAGGCCACGAGTCCAAGACAGGGTTGCTGTGGAATCAGTGATCTCCTCCACTATCACTACTCCAGGAGGGCCGGGGGGACCTAAAGGAAAAGGGGGTTGGGAGAAAGTGGACTGTTGGTTGTGTGGTGGACCTTCCTGTGTTTTAATACAACCAAACACATGTTCACCTCCGTCTTCTCAGGGAAAACCTGCGAGAGCAGAAAACGTCTCTGGGGGGAACAGCTGTAAATGAATCGCTGGCAGCTGGTATTCTCAATGAAAACTGATGTTCTGTGTCCACACAAACTGCCCGTCCAAAGTGCATTTGCATTTCAGGACAATTGGGAGGGGGGGGGGGGCTTTTATGCATCTAATTAAATAGTAAACCCCTGCAACAATGGGAAGTTTGAAAATTGAAGCGATCCATCTGATTGATAGTATAGAATAGAAAGTACTTTACAGCCAAAGAACTAATGTAAAAAAGAGAAGGGAAATCGTGGCACAGGAAAGATTTAGAAGTAAATATACAAATTTGCAGTTGTGCAATGTAGTGCACTTTTCTTACAAATAAACAGAAACACACAGATCCACAGACAATCCAGAATAGTTACAGTTATTATTGATCTATTACTTGGACATACACAACAGCTGACAGTCAGTTGAATATTTATTTATAAACATTGTGTATATATATATATATAAAATGTTTATTTTATTAAATATTTAATGATCGTTTCATTCAGGACCTCCTCTCATGATGAAATTACTACAGAATCTGATCCCTGGATGCGTCAGCCAACACGGCCTCCAGAGGAAACGTACCAGATGATAACAATCTCACCTCGGACAAGAAGCTCGGTCTCTGAGAAAACGCTGTCGGCGCTGGTCTGGGCGTGACACCCATACTTCCCGGCATGCTTCAACAAAATACTCCTAATCATCAGATCCACTGTCGAAGACTGCTGCAAGTGGGAGAGGAAAGAATAAAACAGTTCGGCATTAAGCTTAAATGTGCTGGAAAACGTGTGATTCCTCGACATCTTGTAGCAGCTCACGGGGCTTCAGAGCTCCCTGTTTAATTCAGGTGCTCGCTCACTGCTACATCCTTCCACTGGCCGAATTCTCACTTTGTTGAAATGAGAAATGCCTGCGGCAAGACTGGGAATAACTCAAGGTCTACAGGCAGCTGTTTAGCACCAACCCTGATTAAAATTACAAACCATGCATCAGCCAGGAATCTGTGGGGCCTGTCCAGGATTGTCACTGCACAGTTTTGCTGCAGAGCGGGGGACACGCGAGATGCTAATATCCATTGTTGTGGTGACACAAACATGGCTCCCTCAGCTCTTGTGCGTTTGTTTCAACTTCATTTTATGGTTTGCACACTGATTATTTTTTTCTCTAGCATACAGGGGAGGGTCGTTCCAATGTTACAAAAAACAATGAAGAAGCATCAAACTGCCTGCAGATAAACATCACAGACATATCTGCTTTTAATGTGCAGATGGAAATGGAATATATGTCTACAATGTTATTATTATTGATTTTGAAGGTTAGTCCCTTCTGTAATGTCTTACTGCCTTCCATTCAATACCATTTATGAAACAGATTTTACAACCTCTTATTCGAAAATGATACAATACAATGCACAGTTGCAATTCTGAGAATGGAAAAAACCCCCAGCATAATGTAATTTAATCAAAAAGGAGAATATGTCTGAGTTCATCCCAATCAGCTATATAGAGGATAGGATAGACATGTACCCATGGAAACATGAACAGAACAGAATAAAACAAAGCTAACATTTAAACAGTTGGGCTGAGATAAAGCTGCTGCTATAGAATACACTAGACTGCCTTTCAAGGTAGATTTCCATGAGCATGCGTCTTTTGCAATATCTAAAGCTGATAAATAACAAGAAACATAATCGTACAATAGTTAGTTAGTGGTAAAGACCACGTGTACATTTACATACATTCATAACTCACATTTGGAGACTACATGTTGAGATTCAGAACAGGCAGAACAGGATGATATTCAAAGTTCTGTCAGAAACTAAACGGTGTGGATAGATACTACGCTTCTTACTCTGGCTCTTACTGTTTGGATGTACTCAAAGTGGCCGCCGTCTCGCTGGAAGCTGATTGGCTTCTGGTTGAAGAACCACTGAAAAGCCACGTCCAGCGATGTGTCATGTGTCGCCCTGCAGCTCAGCACCACGCTCTCCCCCACGGTGACCTCCACTCGGCTCGGACTGAGCTCCACACGCATGGCCTCTGCAAGCACAAAGCTGCTGCACTGTCACCTCAGGCTAACCCAGCCATCACCTCAGATGGCTGCATTCCACTGGGGCGTCACTGCCAGACGATGAGAACGCGGCAAAACAAACACACAAACCTGCTGCTTTTCACATCTAACAGTGCCTCTGTGAGCGTCTTGCCTGGCTCGAGTGTGTCCTTGTAATATGATTCTTGAACGTGAGAGGCCTCGTTCACGCTCCAGCAAGCACAATAAATTTCCTGGCACCCGAGCAAAGGTTCGAGGGGGGAGGAGTGTGGGGTAATGACATTGGTGACTGTTAACTGGTGGGCGACTTGTGCTAATTTAGCAGAAAATAAAAGCCCCTGGGGCATCACTTACCTTTTACCCACAGCATGGCAGTCATCTCTGCCGAGCCCAACTGATTCTCTGCCCGGCACACATAGCTGCCCTCATCCGCTCGGCTGGAGTTAACAATTCTCAGAGTGTTATTCCGTAACAACATAATCCTGCGAGGAAGGACGCGGAAATCAATATTAGTAAGGGGGAAAGGGGGGGTGTACTAAGGTTTTACGGTATGTTTTCGTGTTTGTTTTGTCGCGGGACAGGGTGAGCAGTGTTCCGCAGGATAAGAAGAGAGACGGAAACACAACTCCTCTCGCCATCATCAACTCCAAGAAAAACTAATTGGACCTGATACGACTTTTCGGTCAATGATACTCGGTTACTGAAACAGCTGCATCATTGTCACCGTGAGGGGCCTCTGGCTAGTTTTCTTCTTCAAGAAGGTTCTTCAGATCGACATGAGTTCTTCCTCTTATCTCTGCTATTTGCTGTTAATGACTTATTAGATCTCACTACACATAGGATATTTTTTTAAAATATGTAATTGAAAATGCAAGTTGCACTTTAAGGGACAGGAAATATAGTTATATATTCTGTTTCTGTGCTCTGAAATTCATTTCCAATGCTCCTTGACTATGACTATGTCTCGTCAAGCCCAGAGGTCAAAGTTCAAATATGAAGGGGCGAGGAAGAAACAAGGGAACCAAACAAGTCCGAAATGAAAGGACCTATGGCAAAATGTGTCTGAACTCTACCAATCCACTCTCTGAATATGGCGGGGTCTTGTGTTTGTCTTCCTCACATCAGCCTCTTGTTGGACTGATCAGCCGAGAACCTATTCAACTATCTTCATCTTCCCTGTTGTCTCCTCATCCTCTTTCAGCTTTCTGAGCACCAATACAAGTTCCAGTGAATAAAATAAATGAACCTCTCTACAAAATCCTTCAAAGGACTTGAGGGACGTGTTTGAATGTACTGAATAACCTACAAGATCGGACATCTACGCGCTTCAGACAAATCAATGAACAATTTAAATATGCTAATAGGGGTGATTTGCAGATAGCGGTAAGTGTCTCTATCTCAAACAGGATTAAACCTGACAGATTAAGATAATGAGGGACGGACTTCAACTACTTCTACTCCCTTTATGTGAGGAACAATCGTTGTGGTAATTGTGTGATTTTCAGTTCGGCCGCACCAGATCTGATCTCCTTTTTCTCAAGGACGTCATAGGTCGACTCATTTCAGAAGACTTTTAACAACTTTTAACAGGAATAAAAGAGAGAGAGAGAGATAAAAAAAAGATTCCTCATCCACCTGACAAACACTGGCTGCTGCATTCAAGAAACACAATACGACTGAACCGTCCTCTCGGGAAACACAAGTGTAATCGAGGAGAAACATTCATAAACTCATGCAGATTCTGCTGAAGGATTTAGACAATGTTCAAATTTGAACACGAATAGCAGATGGAGAATTAAGAAAAAAAAAAAAGAAGGGAATATTGCAAATCATGTTGTGGCATTGCTCCCCCAGTGTCCGACCCTTTTTGTTCACGGACAAGCTTTTAAGCAATTTCTCGCCGCATCATGGTGGCTGGGGTTGTGAGGCATTTGACTTTTAATTCAATCCATTAAATTTGTTTGGCATTTAAATTCACTCGAAGCTCTTTCATCATGGGTGAGGTGATTGAAATTGGCAAAGGGAAACCCACAAAGGCGTGACAAAATCTTGACACACAATTCAGAGGCAATCTGCAGCCAGGAGACATTTTTCAAATGAGGGAGGACATTCGCATCCCACAAGGACACTGATGCATAGAGGACAAGATGGGGACTTTGGGGTGCGTAGAATATGCAAATGAACAGGAAATTTACTGGAATAACATGAAAACAGATTCATTCTTATTTACCCTGTAGGAGCTATTAGCTGAAAATACAGTCTGCTGAACAAACACCAACCCCGCATGAGTCCAAGTGTGACTTTATATCAGACAGCATCAGGATCAGATACAAAAGGACGTTATAGGTTATTGGAAAAATATCCCTATCCAATAATCAATACAGGCTCCACTGATCATTATTATTACTCCTCACATTCTGTTTTAAAATACAGCGTACAGATTTGTTTGGTTTGACATCTGCTTTGTTTTGCTTTCTTTTATTCTAAAGCATTTAGTGTTACATTTACTTTGTAAGAGAAGGGTTATAGTAATAAAGTCGGAGTGACTTATTGATTGGAAACTTATTTCACTGTTGGGATGTGCAGATCAATCAACAATGATTGATACACAGAATTCATACAACAGTGATGTTGTCGGCTTGATGGTTTGAGAGAGGTATCAAGTGAATAACTGACATGGAGAAGAAATACGTGACATTGAACCAGGATGTGAAAGACACAGCGCATCACTTTGGTCCAATCAGAATGAGAAAGTCAAGCTGATCCTTGTTATTTTTGTATTCTGGCAAAAATATTAATGTTGCTGTTGTATTTAATTTGTTGATATATCAACCATGTGTGAGCTAAACTTGGGATATTTCCACCACCAACGAGACTCCCATCCTCTCCCCAGCCTGCATGGAGCAGCTGCCCTGCAGTCAAATTCATATTTAAGTGCCTGTAACCTACAATCCACAGATTTCATTGAATTATGTATTTTACGTCTTCAACGAAGAGAATATGCGTTCCAGTCAAGTGTGCCACGTGCTTTCAGACTAATGGGATTACGACTTTGTATTTAAGAGACAAAAGCCCAGAACATTAGCGGAAATCCATGTTAATTACAAACCTTCATTAAGTCAGCACAGCTGTCAATGGCAGATAAACGTGAAGCCGCTTCGATTCCTCTCGTTCTTCCAAGAACACACCGTCTCTCCATCCAACGAGACTTCTGACTTTACAATAGGTGCTGTCAGAAAATCTTTGCTTGAGTCACCCTGGCCACGACCTCAAAAAATCCAGCAGCTTTTGTTCCTTTTGCGCTTTTCCCGATAAAAATCACCCCCTCAGCCTGAGCAGTGACCCCTTAAACATGCTGTTTTATCCCATTCATTAATTCACTTGCAGCGGACATCCTATTACTGTGTCAACTTCTGATGGGATTAGTTAGATTATAATAACATAAAACTGCTTGGGATGAATATCTGAGGTAAGTAATATTCTCTATCATCGTAATGGTAAGTGACACAATTCATTGGCGCAAACAACTTTCTGCTCTCTGAAGTCACAACTTCCTGCAAGTCAGATTGTAACGAGATCAAGGGGGTTTATCTCTCCTGCTGAGGCAACGGAAACTAGATTTGCAAAGGTTTGATGAACACCGGTGAGCAGGGGTCATTAGTTATCATTTCAGGAATAGGGCAGTAATTGCTCCATGACAGACCGGGTTGTCCAGAACTCAGAAAGTTCCTGGTTCAAATCCCTGCACCCCCATGCCTAAAGCGGCTTTTTCACCACACTGGTCCAGCTCGACTTGACTGGGCACTGGGACTCTACCCATTTGTTTTGCATTTCCACTGATGATAGAACCTAGTATCTGGTACTTTTTTTCATACCACTTTCAAGGTTCCAAGCAAGATGCGCTGGTATGTGACATGTGACATTGCAGAGTGCTAGCCTCTGATTGGTCCCTACAGACAGAGGGTCGTCCTCTGATTGGTCCCTACAGACAGAGGGACGTCCTCTGGTCCCTACAGACAGAGGGACGTCCTCTGGTCACTACAGACAGAGGGTCGTCCTCTGATTGGTCCCTACAGACAGAGGGCCGTCCTCTGATTGGTCCCTACAGACAGAGG